>JAAXYV010000359.1:0-12888 GCA_036851875.1 Novacerus sp. FZ-2019
CCAACCAACTAATGCAAAGTTCAAAGGCACCATCATCAGCAGGTTGAACTCAACATCAAAAACTAACGCTTTCATTCCTACTGTTTATTTCAGTTCACTCACGATCAGTCAATTTAGACGCAGTCTGGAGAGAGTTCCGTTCAGCTATATATATATATACCTTGCTAATCGTAGAGTGGTGGAATGCATTGTTTGTAGACTGAGAGTATAGCAAAAACACAGTATGCTATAGACAGAATCAAGGCAGAATAGAAATCAGAAAAGAGACAGAGACAGAAAGCCAAAGGAAAGTCGAAGGAAAGGAAAGGAAGGCAAGGCAAGTCAACATTCAACGCTGAGCGTAGTAAATAAATATAAATGTAGTCTTAGTATGTCCTTGTGCGTTTTGTATATATATATATATACATTATTACTTTGCACTTTTGCTTGGTTTAATACTTGACTTGACTTGACTTTACTTGGGCTTTTCTTATGGTGTCTTGAATGCAATAAGGAATATCAGATTAGATTAGATTAGCATTTGGGTAGGAGTATTACTCATGCTAGAAACAGATTATGGAGAGAGGAGAGGTTTATATATAGTGAGTGAGGAAGGATTGAATTGGATGTGGTTTGGTTTGGTTTTGCAGAAGGTATAAAATATGGAACATGTTCAAAGTCATAGTCAAAGTAGAGCCCGGCATATACACATACATTACATTACATACATACCTATACATAACCAAGAA
This sequence comes from Novacerus sp. FZ-2019, assembly GCA_036851875.1. NCBI lineage: Eukaryota > Metazoa > Arthropoda > Collembola > Entomobryomorpha > Tomoceridae > Novacerus > Novacerus sp. FZ-2019. Next base: position 729 of record JAAXYV010000359.1, read on the forward strand.
AACAAAATGAATCCAAAGCCGATTGCTGAAGCAAGGCACAAGGGGTTTGGCCGATGGACGTGAACCGGTTTCTCAATTGGACATTATCTGAAATGAATGTGTATTACACGTAGTCTGCATTGCATACCTTGTCTTGCCTATGCCGTGCATATAATATAGCTTTGAGCTTTGTTCATGTATCCGTGCAATGTAGCAGCAGCAGCACCACCACCATCACCACTACCGACTACTACCACCACCAGCAGCAGAATGTTTGTGTGTTCTGAAATTCAATTAGTTTTTACTAAATGAGCCACTGAGGCGTGTTATGAAATTAACTCAACTCAACTAAAGGAAACTGATGATTGTCTTGTCTCATATCTGTATCTCGTTTACATATGGAAGACTTGATTTAATTCCTCTCCACTAGGCTTCATTTGACTCAATCACATGCATTCATAATGAAATGAAATAACTTAAAATAATGTCAATAAACACATGTCAACGTAGGTAGGTACATATACATAGGTTTATACAAGGTACACCCAATTCATCATGCAAGGCAATGCAATGCAATGCATGCCTAGAAATTAATTTAACTACCCAAAAACCGTTGCGTTGGTTTCAGATTCATCCAAACTAACCTAAGAACATTAAGGCATTCATTCGATCCTAACATTTAAATACGGAGTCAAATCACGTTGTCTATAGCCTATATATATATGAAGTATATATAATATATATATATATATATATATATACATCACATGGAGTCAAAGTCAAACTGCTAGTAAAATAAATAGAGCAAATTGCATCAGAGAATTAGTCACTTCTAAATTCAGAAGAATTACCTTAATGCAATGAAGGTTCTTTACTGCTTTCTATCTATAGACTGAATAAATAATTCTACATCGTCTTTAGGTAATGAATAGTTTTGGACAACCTTATGAATTTCTATATATACTACGTTGAATACATCAATTTGACGACGATTGGAATGAGTTTCGTTTGAAGTGAAGGAAGATAGGATTTATATTATGGTGAAAAGAGACTGTGTACTTGTATAGTATATACAATATACAGGCATGATACGAGTACGTGGGTTCATTTCGTGGCTTTCGTCGGCTAGAATAGACGTGTAACATAATGACGATAATAATAATAAGGTTATAATGATTCCACTGACCAACAAAGTGTACAAATTTTGTGTATGTATTCAAGTTTTCAATACTGCCCTGTGCTTTTAGTCATGCAACTAATACGTAACTAGTAAAGGACAAGAAGAATCCATGTATATAGGTATGCAAAATTTAATATTAGTATATGTGCACTGAAAAAGAGGAGATTATTAAAGGGAACGAAATGGAGAGTATTTATGTACCTATTCATGTATGTACTGACGATCCCCCGTATCGTGAAGTGAAACGGTGCTAATGGTCAGCAATATGTTTGATTTCTACGTATTCTAAGGTAAAAAGAAACCTGTATACATGGTCTCAATCCTATATAAATTCTCCTATCCCATTCCATACTAAATTGATCATGTTAGAGTAAATCGCCAGTATGTCAGGATACCGACCGATGCGATGGAATATGATGATGATGATGATGGGTAAACGGAATGGGTGAGATGAACTGAAGGAGTATGCCGGATGGGATCTACCTAAATATGAATGGGTTATTGTCCATATTATATTACATGTGGTTGAGTGTGTCCTAATACTAATGTGATATGTGTATGTTATCCTATGATGAGTGTATGTGTAGATATGTATATATAATATGTATGTATGTATGTGGAAGAGACATGGGTATATAAAGTATTATGTGGTAGTATAGTTGGTTTTGGTTTAGTTGGGTTGGATTTGTGTTGGACAGGATTTGATGGGCTGGGAAGTACTATAAGTATGTGAATACGTATTTTGGATGAATTGAAGTGTAGTATATATGTATGTATAGTATAGTATGTTGGACAGGATTTGATGGGCTGGGAAGTACTATAAGTATGTGAATACGTCTTTTGGATGAATTGAAGTGTAGTATATATGTATGTATAGTATAGTATAGAGAAATGTGAAATTGACAATGGACTCGTTCAATTTTTGCAGCTACGATGCTCGAGCGAAACCAGGAACTCATGCGAAAAACGAGGTTTTGCTAGGCCAGCGAGCTTATTTCCGAACTGTTACAGAGCCAGCATCGCTCTCGATCGATAACGTCAGCGAAAACGACGCTGGACTCTATCGATGCCGGGTAGATTTTCTCAAATCGCCAACGAGAAACTCCAAAGTCAATTTAACCGTCATAGGTGAGTTACCAAAATTTCATTATTATTGGCCTCGTTCCGCTCTCTCACATCATATAGTAAGTATAGTATTCTGGACTGGAATGAACTGGACACTACCACCGTCGCCACCACCACCACCGCCAAAACTACTGCTTTCTGCTGCATACTATGAAATACTTAACTGAACTGAACTGAACTGCTTTCTATTAACTATAATATAATATAGAATAAGACCTTAATATACTTTCTGCAGCGGCTTCTGCTACATACCTACATACAACATACAACACAGAAGAACCACCCCGCAGAACTCTACTGATGTGATGTTAGTTGACTTGACTTGACTTGACTTGAGCTGTACGAACGAACCAACGTATCAAATCGTAATCGTAAACCTTACTCTATAATCTGTATATCTAACCTAAACCTAACCTAACCTACCTACCTACCTAAACTAACCTAACCTAGCTTTTTAAAGCCATGAGCAACATTACTCGCTAATAGTGCACTACCAAGTCAACTTGTACACAATAGGTGTGTATGTACATATGTATGTATGTATATAAAGAGAAAATCAACCAAAACTCAGTGTGTTCTCGCTCCTGTAAACTTCTCCCGTTCGCCTCTCCTCTCTCCTACTGGCACAGTGTTCGACTTTCTCCAATAAGAACCAGACCAAAAAGCAGAAGTAGAACTAGAAGTACATGACTGACTGACTGACTGACTAGAGTCATTGTGAATTGAATTGGACTGACTTCAGGAGCTCTGGAGTGTGTGGTGTGATCTGGTCTCGTCTCGTCTCGCTCAACTTTTGTTGAAGTTTCCACTTGCTCCCAAATGACATGGGCCGTGGGCTGTAGGCTCCTTGTATACATACTTTCAGGAGATTCAGTCAAAGTTATACTAGGTATATACTTTGGAACTAGCCGACCAAAAACACATATTCGTGTGTGTGGATTGCTTAGCACAGTTGATTTTACTTTGCTTTGGTCAGTTTAGTCCTGGACAGAACTACACTGCACTGCACAGTACTGCACTACTGGAGGTGATTTTGACCTGACTGCCTGCATTGCACTGAACATAGGTACTCATTCCCACTCCACTCCATTCCACTCACTTCATATACCTAGGTACTTACTTATACTTACTTATACTTACTTTCCTTTAGCTGCCATAGTTTGTCGCACCATTCCATCATAAAGCCATAACCATAGTTACTACACACAGGAGCAATAGCAATAATATAATAGTCCCAGCTCAGCTTCAGTAGCTCGTATCAAATCATAATGGCATGTAATGTCATACAATGTTTCAGATTTTTATATCCCTGCTTATAGTTAGATGGTGTTTGTGTGTGTGTAAAGTATATATAGGTCATAGGTATATATTATATGTAAGTATGTACGTACACACTTACCTATGTGTGATATATTATTGTATTCCCACTCTCACTCTTATACGACCAATCAATTCAGACAGTCAGTCACAATCGTACGTTAAGTTTAGAAAGGACTGACTGAACAGAACGAGAGCTGAACGAATGCGAAAGGAACCGTGAACAGCCCAGAACAGAACCGAAAGCCTAAAATCCATTCCATCACATCACATCACATCAGCATCAACCAGCATGTTAAGTTCCATTCCATTACTTTACTGCCATTGCATGATTTTGAACCCTTTACTTGGACTGCGAATTGAAAAAAAACGAACTCTGCACATTACTCTTTTTTTGCTACTTACCCTACTACACTGCATTCTGCAGGAGGGCTTACTACAGTATAGTACAGTACACTTAATATTATTATACTGCATTTTTACTTTGTAACTTTGGTGCACTTTGTAACTCTGGATTTTTGATGGAAAGGCGAAAACGTGGATTTGAATTTAGGTTCATGGTCCATTTACTTTTCTCGGACAGTGAAAAGAAAGTACGTAGGAGAAAGCAAGTACAGTGGAATTGCTATGCGGGTGGGTCACTTACTATGCTACTACTACCCGTGGAAAAATTTCCTTGAAAAATGTGAACAAACAATGATATGAATTATGCACAAACTAGTGGTGCTAACTTTGACCGCTATATGGCTCACTCAAATTTCTATGTCTAAATTTGTGGAAGCAGAAATGAAGTAATAGTGTGTTTAAATTAGTGGTGCTAATTTTGACCGGTGGCTTACACAGATTTTTATGCCTAAACTTATGAGCACAATTCGCAGCAATGAAAATAGTGTACTATTACTACTACTATTACTTCTATTACTACTACTATTACTACTACTACTACTACTATTATTATTACTTCTACAATTACTACTACTACAACTACTATTATTCCTACTACTATTATTACTACTATTACTATTACTACTACTAATACTACTATAGCTACTACAATTATTATTACTTCTACAATTACTACTACTACGGCTACTACTACAATTACTACTACTACAACTACTATTATTACTATTACTACTACAACTACTACTATTATTACTACTACTACTACAACCATTACCACTATTACTACTACAACTACTACTATTACATTACTATTACTACTACTACAATTACTACTACTACTATTACTACAACTACTACTATTACTATTACAACTAATATTACTATTATTAATATTACTAATGCTACTGCTAAAACTATTGCAACTACTACTACTATTGCTACTACTACTCCTCTTACTAGTACTACTACTATTACTACTACGCAAAGTTAAGATCAGGGCAACTTAGGTAAAGCTAATAAAAGCCTACAAAGATATATGCATTGCGGATTTTGCATTCAAGTCTGATTGCCCGGTTTAGACAGTTTCATTCCCCGGTCACCGATTTGCCAACGCATATATTCTAGAGAGCAGTATTAGTAGCCAAAGCCAAAGCTAGATGTAAAGCCAAAGCCAGCAGCGCATTGTTCTTTGTTCATGCCACGAATACTTTACTTGCCCAATTTGTCCATTACTTTTATTAGCCACTAGTTTCTTAATTCAATTTCCTACGTCAGTCTAAATCTCTCAGCGGCAAGCTGTCTAGGGTTCATTTCCATGTTGGCACTTGGCACAAGTTCTTGCTTGTTGGTGCTTGGCTCTTACATACTTTCTACATACATACATACCTACGTACATATATACCTATATACATACATACACACTGCTATTACAACTCTCTCTCTCTCTACGGTCTCCTCTGACCTAACTTTAACTTTAGACTAGACCATGCAATGCTGTGCTCTGCCATATGCCAGCTGTTCTACACTACACTCTGACTTACTGGTCTGGTCGTCTTGAAGTTGCTTTTGGCTTGGGTTTAGCTTGGCTAGGGATTTGGCAAGCATGTCCCTAGAACAAGCATGCAATTACAAACATCCTGACTTCACGTGACAAGTTTATTTATACAAGTCAAGCGACTTTGCTATGCTTACTTTACATGAATAAGGAATGGCATTACATCCTTGTCTTGTATACATACCTATTTCATAACATACGCACAAAGACCAGAACAGAGAGGAGACACTCCTCAAAACAATAAAAATATGTTAAATACTATCTCTGCGCCATAACTTATTTACTTTTAATCTATACAGCTATTCCCTATAATAGCTATATATGTTATATTATATTATATGCATGTATTCACACAACATATAACTCACATTTCAAAAGAAATGCTTTCAATTTTGAATAAAGAAACCATTACCATGTGTTAAAGAACACGTTTGCAATATTTGCAATTTGTTTGATAATTTGGTTACCATTTATGGGGTTTCTTATAAATATTTAAGTAGGCAGGAAAAAGGTTCAGGTTGTACGCACTACACTCTACCTACACTGCATTGCACTGGAGAAAAGTAAAGTGGGCAGTTCACTTCAATTCAAGCACAAAGCATGTACAACTTAAATAACGCGAAAGTAAGGTGGGTAGTTGCGTTGTGGTTGTAGTTGTAGTTGTATTCTATGTAACAGTATTCAAGGAAGGTAATGGGGAGAGTGAGGCATTGATGTATTGTATTATTGCCTGCAATTATGATGACCACTGACTGAACCATACACTTAACACCACTCACTCTCGTAACTGTATGATTATAACTCTATCATGACATTATCACTGAACCACGTTATTAACACAGCTGAAAAAGCAACAATGTAATATTTGTTTTGTCATGTACCCCGATGTAATTGTGTACCTATATATATACATACATAATATATAATATATACATACATACCTATATATACCCAGCCTATACACATAATACTAAGTGCAGCCACATTGTAACTACATACAATGTAATTCGGTCTAATGGTTATATACTTGCCTTGCCTTGCCTGGTATATACGCGACAGTGCAATTTCATTTACACATGGGAGGGTTCTATGTGTGACAACGTGTCAGAAATATTTACTGTTCCCTATAGTCTCACCTGGGGTAGTTTAAATATGTACAAACAAACCTGCTGTGCAGAGGTACAGGCAGTGCATAAATAACCTTTCAAGGAGGCAGGAGTCACCCGAGACTATACTTCAAATTCAAACTGTATAGGTAGGTAGTGTAGTGGCAGTAGTAGTTTGACTTTAACTGAATGCTGTAGCGTATTTTGTAATGTGACTACTGCACTGCACTACTGGTGGGGTAGTGTAAGTCAGTGTATAGTCCGGAAATAAGAAAAACGCTAGGCAGATAACTATGTAGGTAGGTAGGTAGGTAGGTACAGAAAAAGTTTATACTCACTACTTACTTACTTACGTATCCTGCTACTACTGCTGTCTGTAGTTATGCACATTTTAGAAAGATACTATTATCCGTAGCTAGGAAGACACATAATATAATATAAACGTGTCCCTATGTGTAGTGTATGCAGATTCAGTATAAATTATACAGTTTGCAAAAAATACCTAGTGCCTATCTTCAATGTAATGTAATGTGTGGAGTAAAGGATAGAGAGAGAGAGAGAGAGAGTTGAGTCGCAAGGAGAAGAAGATATTTTGCACAGACCAGACCAGACCAGGTACAAGTAGTCAAGTTAAGTCAAGTCATGCCTTGCCATATGCCTTAGGAAGTGAAGGAAAAGCATGCGAATTTAGCCCAGTCATGTAATGGAAGACCGAGATACTACATACTACAGTCAGTAGAGAAAGACTAGAGATATGTAGGTGTGTAGGTTGAAATGTGTGAGTTTGTGCCTGCCTGCTGCTTTTGCTAAGGTTCATATGCAAAATCCATAAATACATACATTACATATGAAAGCGTACCTGCCGTAAAACAAGATAGGAAGGAATGGAAAGAAATGAAATGAAATGAAATTTAACTCTCGCTCTCTTTCACTCTTTTTTTTAAAGCTATCTATGCAGAGAAGTTTATTCGAAATTCCATTCCATCCAAGAAGTCAACTTGGTATCTATCTACTTACGCCTCTCTTGCTCTAGTTTGACTTTACTTTTGGTTAGCTTTGCTTGGCTTGACGTGGTTTCGTGTCTCACTCATGCCTCAGTCAGGTAGAGTGGAAATTTGAAATCCATGCATATAAATATTGCATGCAATTCAATGCAAGGCTGGAGTATAGTATTCATATGTAGATATCTATGTATATGTGTGTGTGTTTACATATACCTTGAAGGTGTCTGTAAAGCATTGCATTGGCAGTTTAATCTATGCCGCACAACTTCACTCCACTCCACTACTTTCTATATATACGCAATGGAATGGAAGGGAAAGGAGCTGTGCTGTGTGAACGTGAAGGTGAACTGGAACTAGAACACGGATAACATATATAGTGTATAGTCAGATTGAACTGGAATGAAATGAAATGAAATAGAAAACACCATGGCAAATCATCACATACCGAAGTAGGGGAAGCCAACCATATAGTATTAGTATTGCCATTTCCCCATTTATCTGCAATTTGTGGTACCATAATTCAAGTCAAGTGACGCTACGACACCATATGCATAGCAATTATTTATTTACGAATAATAGTGTTACTCGGCCTTTCACTTTTGGCCTTAGTTTGTCATTGTCACCGCTTGGAGTGAATGATTTACAGAAAGTTTTTTTTTAAATAATAAACCACAGGGTACCAAACAAATAAACTTTCTCATAATATTCGAAATATTTAAATCACGTGAGCTTTTTTAAGATAATATTATGTTCTTTGGCCTTTTCCGTTGAACTTTGATAAGCCATTCTCATCGCTTGAAGTGAATCAATTCACTTGACATTTTTTAATAATGGACTATTTAAATCACGTTAATTTTGTAAATATAATTACCTAATTTATTAATTTCTTCGTTTACTTCCTCACCATACAGTACCTACCCCTAGTAGGCAAATACAACGTATGGTATAATAGAATGCCAGTAAGAGGGTGTAGGTAGCATGGTTCTTTAGAATGCAAAATTTTGGAGTGTTTTCCCTATTGTGAGAAGTCCATTGAAATTCTCTTAAGGACTTGCTCAATTTGGTTCAACTTTCGAACTGAACCTTTGCATGGACCAAAGGAACATGCTTACCAGATTTAATGTCAATCGATCCAAGCGTTCGATAGTTATTGAAACCATATAGGGACGGACGACACACGGTATGAGAAAGGCTTTCCCATAAAGTAGCTTCCGCTACTTAATAATGTGAATGAGTAGAGTAGATCTAAATCTATATCGATCATTTTCCATTCCATTCCATTAGAGTTATGAAATGCGTCTGAAGCGAGTGAAGGAATGGCTTGGATTGCGAATATAAGTTTGTTTCATTTCATGGCGTCACAGTCGCTAGAATAGACAGAATAGTGTTATGTGTATATAAGTAATGGTATAATGTTACATTACTAGAGTGTAGGTAAGTATAGACCTGGGTGCGTACATACCTGTCTAAATAAAGTGAATGTAAAGGATTAACAAGCTCTACTTTCTCTTGGTCAAAGCAAGAAATTAGGAAATAAAAGTTCAGGAACATAGGAGTTACCTCTGGTTCACAACTCCAAGAGCAGCAATTAAACTGACTGTAGTTAATTTACGTACCTAATTTACCTGTTTGGAGTAGGAATACTCCTTACTCAATCAAATATTCTGGTTGTAGTTAGATTAGATACAAGAAAATGAATATGCTGAACCTTCGGGAAAGTTATTAAAGTCGACAAGACTTTGATTGAAGTTTAACTAACTGGTTGGGTTGAAGTAGAATATAAAAGGAAAAACTGGAGGCAAAATGTATGTGATTGTATAACTACCTAAGTAAAAATCAAAGTCAACTCAGACATGTAGCAGTAGTGCTTTTGTAGGTACATTTAGGGTTGAAATTGTATTATGGTCTACAGGCATGTGTATCTTGTTAAAATGAAAAGCGAATAATGCGCTTACTTACAGGTTACCTACTCTACTTCCCAAGAGATGAAGAGGAGAGATACAAAGAAAAGCAATATTATAATTGATAGAGTGGAAGACTGAGAGCAGTCTTATCTCATCCTACACGACCGCGTAGATGGACTTAAAATCACTAAGTCTCCTTAGTGGAGTCGTTGCCTGGAGCTGAAAACTTGATACAATATTATAAGTGCATGCATTATGGTTTGGTTTGGTTTACTCTGATATTGGTTCTTGCCAAAGCCAAAGTTAAAGCCAAAGCCAAGACAGGATGTAAGCCATATAAGAAGACATATTATAAGTATTATTACTATTCATAGGAAGTGGAGGGAACAGAATTACAATCACCAAATGGATTTTACTCTGTGTCTCTGAAATATAATATTTGTAGGAAATGCAGTTAAATTCAAGTGGAGAAAGTCGGAGAATATTCATACTTCTAAAAACACTTCTCAATCAAATATGAAGCCTTGTGTTGTGTGTAAAGAAAAAGACGAAAGTTATTTGATTTGTATTTATTCAGTTCAAGCTATTCTTTGAGAATACAAATGGGATATCTTATAGAATAATTTTCTTTGTTCATCATGTATATTTAAATGTTGTACTCTTTCACACTTTTATCGTTACAATAACACAATGACAAAAGGCAGAATTATCAAGTTGATTTGTCGGTTTTTGAGGTGAGGACATTAAAAGTTAATTGCATAAAATCATAAGTGTTTTATGCTGAGATAACAACAACATTGAATTATGAATTGTTTCCCGGGTTGATAAAAGGTTTTAGATTTATAACTACCGTATTTACTAAAAAGGTGGCCTCAAAAGTCTCAAATGATGGCTGAATAAACAAAATAAAACTTAAGATTTACACTGTGTATGTAGAAACAGCGGCAGAAGTACGATCGTTCAGGAATTATCGGAAAAAATAAATATTTACCAGCTAACTTTAGCAGAAATTTTGCAAATTCAAATAAGGATTGAAAAATTCTTCTAAGTTTAATGAAATTTTCCTTAAACTTAGCGAAGGATTGAAACATTCTGCTAAATCTAGTGGAAAAGGGAGGTAAATTTAGCTTTCTTATTTTAATTTTAAGAGCAACAACTTTCCACAAAAACTTGGTACAGTTCTAATTAGAAAGAGAATGTCACATTCTATATTTTGAACTATGGAAAATAAAATTCATTGTTGGGGTCTATCTTTTATTACACATGGAAAATTTGATACACTTCAAATAATGAACAAAAAACTTATTTCACCTATGTTGTCAGCAACATTTTAGTGTAATTTTTCAATCCTTGACTAAATTTAGTAAAAATACCTCTAAAGTTTAGCTGAAGACGTATGTAAAAATGAATTTACTTACTGGTAACTTTAGAGGAATGTTTGTCAAATTTAGCTAAGGATTGAAAATTCTACAAATGTCGCTGAAAACGTAGGTAAAATTAGTTTTACGGTTTAAAAAATAGCTATATTATCGCTAAATTTAGTTGATCATTCCTGACTAAACACTGAAAACATTCTGTATAAAATATGCAAAAATTTGATAAACTTCATATATTATATCAAGTATATGTACATGGAGTTATTTAACTAAGTCAGCTAAACTTAGTATAGTGTCAAAATTCCATAACTCACAAAAATTTAAAGATTTCAATTAAAAAGTTCACTTTCCAGAAGTCAATCAGATTTCTAAACAAGACTGGTGTTAATAGGATGGCTTCACTGTCACATTTCGAATAAATACAGTATATTCTACGCTGTTTACAGCATAAATATCAGTCTAGTTCTAAATAGTGTAAATCTCTCATATACACGACGTGGAGCATAACAAGATAAAAAATAAGGTATCTACGTACCAAAGTTTCATAGAATGCGTCAATGTGTGAGACAGTGTGTGTGTGTGTGTGTAAAAAGGATTGAAGAAAGATACACACACAAGGTGTATAGCACACATGAAAAGCATCCTTTGCTACAAAAGCAAGGCCTTGTGCAAATCCCCACACGCCACACAACAAATCCTTACCTCAAGCAAGCTTATTTTCCTCGAAAATATTATTCTGTTCAGTGTTCAATCCGACCTGTGAATTTGATCTGATTTTCGTTTTCTTTGTATAATATACCTTCATACAACTTTATACCTAACATACCACCGAATGCCACGTAGACATACTTTAAATATGAATGAGTTTATATTGACACAACCATAGCCACACCAATATCAAGCCGGGCTAAAAAAAACCTTGTAATTTATAAACACTTCGGTTTCAATAGTTTTGAATACAAACACTTGAAGGACATTCCATTTGATTCCAAGAAAAATCCAAGGCCACAAAAGTTGGTGTCGTGTCGTGGTGGCGACGACATACTTACACTTAGGTATTGTACTTATACTTATACACTCAGACAGTCAATCAGTCTGTCTCAGTTACAAATTAGTAATTTTTTTTACGCAGTCCATAATACTACTTACTACTTAGTTAGTCATAATGATGATGATACTTCGTTTCGTTCTGCTCAATAAGGTCTTAAT
>JAAXYV010000360.1:0-12878 GCA_036851875.1 Novacerus sp. FZ-2019
TAGATGTAAGGATAATGTTATTGCTGCAGATATTTTAAGAAAATAAATATCTGCAGGCAGAATTCTGTAATCACATATAAATACATACAACATACATACATATATACATACATACACACGTACATACACTAATGAATGCTGACATAACAACCTTACAGTTGCGATATGATAGATTAAGAAAGCATAGCTTTGGACCCACCTAGACCCAGCAGCAGATTTGGCTGCAACAAGAGGTAGAAACCACTGTTGTACTGACAATCCACCCTATCGTGAGAAAACCGTGATAGTGGTCAACAAGCTTGATTTCTATGTATTCTAAGGTAGAAACCACTATATTTCGCCTCAATCCCCTGCAAACTCTATCCCATTCCATGCCAAATTCATCAAAATGTTCTGTAAGTACTGGCCTCCATTCGAGGGACACAGGCAGATACATTCGCTATACCATCGCAAGCTATCATATTGCAACTTTAAGGCTGAACTGACAGTATATACATACCGAGGTATTATTTTATCTTTGGAGACGGCATATGCTTAGGTTAGTATAGCCTAGGAGCCATACCTTCCCATGTATTGAGACAAATTGAGGAGTACTACAATACTTTCTACTACTCATTACGTTGGCAGGTATGGTTCCTAGGTTATTCTGACGGAATTATAAAGTCTGAGCTATAAAGATATAATAATATGTCAGTATAAACATTACATACAAACGTACATACATATGTACATAACATAAGTAGTTGTATATATAATAGTAGCTAGTTGTAGTTGTGGTTGATGCTTAAACCTCCCTATTGTTATTGTTGTATGTATTGAATTGTTTGTAATCGATTTGAAATGGAACTTTCAAAATTGAAATGAATTGAATTGTACTGATTGGATTCGATTGATTTGCTTTTGCTGGAACCATAAGGTTAGGGTTAGGATACCTAACCTATACAGTAAGAGTAGGAAGACAACTGAGAGAAAGTAAAGTAGGTACTCGTTTTGAGTTGATGATCGTATCAATGAAATGAAATTTTTGTGATAACATGTAATACTAAGATGTAATATTTATTGTATGTACAATGTAAATATGATGCATACCTTTATGAGAAAAAACACAGCTACAATACAATGCATTCGTGAAAATGTGTGGAAACGTAAAATCTCTCCTTGTCTTTTAGCTATATGTAATGTCGGAATGTATTCTGCAACATAAATTAATCATAAATAATCCAGACTTATTACCTGACTTGACTTTACTCAAACTCCAATCAACTCAATTGAACTATAACAAAGAAATTACGCACTCCTATATTGTTATAAGACTCGTTTGATCCTTCATAATAAGTGAACTTGTAAAATTATTTCATCTAATCTATTAACTCATATTTATATAAATGAACTGTTCTCAACTCATCATAATGCCCCTGGCTTACCTTACGACTGACTGATTATAGTAATATTATGTCTGTTACAATTTTCTTTTAAAGTCCAATTAATTCCAAAGAAATAACTCCTCTCTCCATTACACACTACTTATAATTTTTTTTTAATTAAAAAAATCTTCTATATTAGCAATCAAATCAAACATCAGCATCGATATACAGATATTACTACTTATACTAAAAGTTAACTTTACAAGCAGGGCAATTAACTCTGATTAAAAACTGTACACACAGGTATTTATAAGAAAACTAACTCCCAACACAGGACTTATGAATGAAATCAGTCGGCCTATATTCTTTCCATTTCTTATTCCACCACCACCACTACCACTAACTACCACCTAAATCAGTACCACTCACCAACTAATAATTAATTTGTCAAATTTAAATTTCATTTCTTCCTCTCTTTCATACCGCTTTAATACATATATGACAGTTCACAGGAGAACACTTCTCATGATAGGTATTGAGGCAGCAGCAGAACTAAATACTAGATTTTTTGGGTTTTCAAATGAGCCTATTCACAGCTTTCTGTGTCACCGGCAACATTTTCATTAAAAAAAATGACCCCTACCCATTAGGAATACATTTTGTGTGTAAACTTTATCCTCCCGTATATCCTAAACTAGAATCGACCATAAGAAGTGTTCCCCTGTACAATGCCAAAATACTAAACTAAACTTAGCCAACACTAAGTGAAGTGAACTAATGACTCTGTCTGTGAATGAATTTCACTTCCCAGTAAGCTTAAGCCACCTAATATTTTGTTTGAAATTACACTACTATTATGAACACAACACACATAATAATATTATATACATGATAGTACACTTATACTTATCGTTATAATCCTAAACATATTCTGTGAATCTCTATACTTATGTCATTGAAAGCAGTGTCTCTGTGAGTGGATGGTTGTGTGAGTGTATGTGCGAGAGTGTGTAGCTTTTGTCTCATTGTGTGCTGACATCACTAATTAGGTACTACTACAAGTAAACACTTAAAAACCAGTACATACCACATCGCTTTTTCCTATGCACACTCGTTAGAAAGGATTAGCATTCATTTGCTAGGATTATGGACTCTATGATTATGATTTTGTGATGGAATATGAAAATCTGAAACAAATTTATTACTCCACCCAGAGGGGTATCCCAAATTAAGATAATTTGCTGTAACCAAGAATACATTTATACATCTATCTATGCTTAAATAAGTACATTTCACATACAAGGAGCATTGAGGATAGTATTAATCAAGAGTGAAGCTCTAAGGCTCATTCAGTAATTGACAGTAAATTCAGTGTGTATCATTATAGTAGACAGCACAACCGCGTATTGGCTAAATGGATAGGCCTATGTTATGCTAGCAGTGATAAAGTTGTAGACAACGTTTGGTTTCGTGCAAAGGCCAGGGGTAAATTTTACCCGGGGGTAACACTAGATTTAAAATAGTCAGTGGCCGCCTTAGCAATGAAGACGTTTTTTGAAAACCTCTTAGATTCAAGAGGAAAATACATTTTCAACTACTGAATGAGGTGACTGAGATAACATTTTACCGTCCCTTTACTGAAATCTTAGCCGAATCTAAAAATCCTTCTTGCGTCAAACGTGATTCCAATACTTGCTTAATGTAATTTATCTATTGAAAAATAAACACAAGATAGCCTGGACTGGTATTGTTAGTAGTATAACGTCGTTTACAATTCGATATGACACGTCCCAATAACCAGACTGGAAGCGAGTTGGCTACAACTGCAGAGTGAGAGCAAAACAGGCAGTTTAATTTCGCATCTTAACCGTTTAACAAGCCTATTAATATTGGTCAGTTGTGAATTACGTTAAAAAACCTATTCATGCCATTTGAAATCGGTTGAATTTTCTAATCAAAATTTGTATAAAATCAGTATCATTGCCCTTAGATTTTAAGTAGCTAAACTCTTTGTGCAGTGAACCCCGGCAGCAATGTTTAGGTATAGGCAGTAATAATTCCCTACCTTTGCGGGATTTTAGCTGCACACAAAATCTGATTTTTGAGGCATAAAATGACGGATATTTGCAGAACGGACAAATGATCAAAATAAATACGGAACGTAACAAATTTCAACTGTTTAAAAGCTATAAATTCATAATCTGGAAATCACTTAGTAATGTTGAATTATATAACTGTAGAAAGAAATTGTATTTCACGGAAACTGGATAAATTGCCCATACAATCCACAAGCTGTAATTAGATTTGTAGATGGAAAACCTACCGGAGATGAATTTCTGACCCCTGTAAGCAACGCTATCCCTGTAATAAAAATCTCTGAGGTTACCTTTACTAGAGATAAGGTTTAAATATGTTCATTCTTTAAAATGTATAGCTCAAATTATCTAAACTTTGGTAAGCATGATAAGGGTCTTCGTAATTGCTCGATTAAATTAGACAAATAAAACGATTAAGACATTATGTACATGGCTTTAGCCAATCACTTCCAGTTTGGCTATGTATCAAGTCGACATAAATTCTAACGGCCGTGCATTTTCCAAGTTATACAAAGTTTTGTGAAATAGCGTCTAATTTAAATGGCGAGTTATTAAAAACAAGTTCCAATGCATTCAAATACATTTTGGTTAGTAAAATGGTTATATAAATTCAGTTATTATTTATCATAATTCCAAGTACCTCCAATTTTAAGGTTTCTAATATATTGAGATCCGTATAATTTAAGGAATCTACAATTATTAGGCCCAATGCATTGGCCTAAAGCGGCCACTGTCTAGAATCTCTACATTCTCTTTTGTCCTTGTCTGATTTCACATCCAAATCATAAATCAAAATCCCATGTTACCTAAGAAATATGCTAGAGATTTGTTTGTAAACTGAATAATCTATTTATAAGTGTCGCATGTGTACGCACTTACCAGTGGAGGAAACACATGTAGTTCCCACTAGTTTCTACGTATGAGCACACACACACACACAATTGTCTACATACATACTCTATTTACTGTTACCTACATTCTACCCTGTAATAAAATATGATCAATGTCATCCTATTTTGTCTATTGTGTTTTCTCATTTGGACTGTTGCATGTCATCAATGTATGATTTAATGCCAAATAATATGAAACAAACCTACATAGTTCCAGTCTTCATTTACCGTATATACTATGCTTGTGGTTTCCTCCACTTCACAATACTCTACAATTCCCCTGCACCACTACGTCGTCCTTAGTATGTATATGTGCTAATCAAAAGTATTGTAAACAAGGAAGTTCTTGTGAATTCCCACACTCATATTTTAGGAGTAAGATAAAAAGCAATTCTTGCATTAAAATTACACTAGATTTGGTAAATGACTTGTGGCAAAAAAGGCAATAGTTTTGTTAAATCAGTCTCAGAATCAGATATTGACTTTTCTGCAATATCAAATCAATGGATTCGTCCCAAAGATTCGTTCTAATTTTAGTTTTGAAATTAACAAAGACAAAACAGAATAATGCAAGATGGATTTTATAAGTCGTTCTATACACAGCATGGTAAAATAAGTCAATCCTCGAAAACTGATAAGTCATTAATTGTGATGGAAATAAATTCGCGGGTGAAGCTGCGGTTGCAGTGCCGACCGTCTTTTCTCTATATAGCTGATCAATAATTAATATGAACCTATAACTAAACATTTTATTTAAAAGGAGGAAAATAATAAAGTATTTAGGATTGATGATCCCACATCTTCAAGAGAAAAAAATGCGCATGAGCTTCATTGGGAATTTTCCTTATAACATTTGCATAGCTTAGTTAAAGTACATCTTATTGGGGACATTGATATAATAGAATTGTTGAAATTTATCTTTAATATTATTCTTCTGTTACCAGCATTGAAAGTCTAAATGAAAACAACTGTTACGTTTTAAGTCCAGAGTAGACCTAAACATTTGCTGTACTGAGGCATGGTGTAAATTATGTGTAGTAGAATGTATTATTTGAGGGAAAAGGTAACATAAAATGAAATGAAATGATTTAACGACTCCTAAAATATTGAACTGAGTCTACTGAAAATAAGTCTTTCTTTTTAAAAAAAAAAGTTTGCTGTGCAATGTTGGATTCATGCTGTTTGAGAATGAAAATATATTATAGCATTTCTAGAAGAAAAATATCAAAGAAAAATTTCAAAATAAATTCAACTTTCAATTCCTTATTAAACTTTGAATGTTTAGCACTATTAATTAGCATATTTAATATGTGCTAAGATTGAGATGAATAGATCATCAAAAGTAGAAATATACAAAAGGATGCTATAGAGTTCTCGTTAGTATGGAGTAAGTTAATGTCGAAAACATATCTGGTAGGTAATATGTTTGTATGTGTTGTGTTGTATTTAATGGTGATGTCAAATGAATTAAACACTTAAATGGAGAGGTATCTCCTTATGAAGTTTCACTGTTAAAATGCACTAAGACTACATACATAATAACATAGTACTGATGTTTAATTGTATGTACTTACTACTTACATTTTATCACAGCACTGCTAATAAGATCAAGTACATACACAAATCAAATAAAGATAGTTTGGCCTGAGAGAAACTACACAACATATGTCTTACATTTCTCCAGTTTACACACTTGAAAAAATAGTGGTGGTATCATAAAAATAAAACGTTTATATTCAAAGGTATGTACGCATACACCTCCAAATTTATAATTATTTTAATTTTGTAATTAAAAATTGTTCCATAGTTAGTTATGTATATTGATGATTATCACTACACGACAATATTTGACTGAACTTCCCCATAAGAAATATTGCTTTCAAGGACTGTTATCATACCATTTGTAATTACGATATAATGTCTTAAAAAGTGTTTCAATAGCAGACTCGAATCAAGAACCTCCAAGAAAACACAGAACAGTTCAAACTTTTATCTTTTATGATTTCCTTACTGTACTGGCAATTTGAGAATTTGCTTAACCTATCAGAAACAATCAACACACAAACTATTATTTTAAGATTTAACCAATGAGTTGTATGGAATCTTGAGATGTGTAGGATTGAATTAGTTAGTCCTTCCAGGCCATTCCCTGAAAATGGAAAGTAACTGAGTATTGGAGTCCTAAAAACACTGCTTTACGATTAGTATGATCACAATCAGTACTTGTAATTGATATGAAATGTTGTAAATAACTAAGCTGTTGAATATGCTGTACATTCGTAGAATACAGACAATACATACACATGATTACAAACAGATATAAATATATCTCAAACTATAATAATTTCAGAAACCTAATATTATATTCTAGAGTCATTTAGTGGAATAAAGTGTTAACAAATATATTCATTTTCTGTAGATTGTGTACTGAAAAGTATCATTTCACCGTAACTATCAACCCAATTTGATGTAAAGTTTCTGACACTGCTCGTAAAATAAAAGGAAGTAAATACATTTTTGTGGTGTACGGATACTCTTGAATGCTTTATTGTCTCATAATTGGAAAATCCATCTATTCATCTTAATTTTTCGGGGCATCTTGAATAATTTTGTTACCAGAGTATTACTATATATATAAGGTGGTCCATTTCTGGCAGGTAATCAAATCTGAATCAAATATTATGACAGCACTATCTCATCCACACGTACAAACTAAAATACCATATTCATATTAGTAACTAATACAAAAACTGTGCACAGCTTGAGAATCAACTATTACCGGTGACGGGTACAATTCGTTCACATTACCAAATTGATTCGATATTCTACCTTTAGATGCAGAAAAAGGAATCACAGAATAGTATTAATTAATTTAACTTTTGCGACAGTAAGACTTTAGTCTGCATTATCTTACACACCACAATTAACTTAAAATGTCAGTCTCAATAGATAAAGTATTGGTGCATATAGTATTTCGGATCACATAGTGTATATAGTCGGATATATTATAGTATAGTATACCAATAAGTCGAAATTTCATGTTAAAATTCATTCAATATTTCTGCATGAGATTATGAATTCAAAATGTATACATCAAGTTATTAGCTACCTATACATCTTGGTCAAGCTGCATATTAATAATCGGAATTGGAGTTTCTGAATCAACATCATATAGGTAGTTACAATTTTTACTACGCGTGATTAATATGCTTGTACTTTTCAAAACAAACTAAACTAAATTATCTATAAAAGAAATCATTTACAACACAGAGTAGGCGATTATCAAATGTAGGTTCGTAACACAAACCATTACCGATAACCGATGTTATATTTTGTGGCTATAACGAACTCACAACCATCATGTATACCGATACTGTCGGCAGTAAGATTACCTGCTGAACTCACAAGGGAACATCGGAAGGTGATTTTGTCTGAAAATTCTGATACTTTGCAGGATAGATACACTTCACGAATGATTAATTTTAAAATTTAATCCAACCACCGACGGGCAATGGATGGCAGAGAAATTTAAAAAATTTCAGGTTCATCTTCAAAGTGAAAAATTTCTTATGAGATTTAACACCTTCAAAGTGTTATGAGTAATCGGAATCGCAGAAAAGTACAAGAGGCTGGTCTTCCCAGACGGTAAGCAGGAAATTTTATTGGGTTAGGCTCGGAATAAGAGGACAATTTTTTCAGATCTTTTCTTAAGAAACTCATTTCTTAAGAAAAGAATTTCATAAGACTTCGGCATTGGGAACTTTGACTAGCTTCAGCTGAGAAACAAGTTTTTGGCGCTGAACATTTTGACAACTATAATTAAAGAATCATATAAGAACTTAAATTTCGTCTTGAGTTTAATTCAGATCAACTGAAACTACGTAAATTTCTCATTAATAGTTTCTAGAAGCAATTACTTCTAACTTCCACCTTCCAGCACAGCACTAGTTTTAACTAGAACAATGCTTTATATACCGACGCCAGCTATGAAAGTATATTTGTAAGAAGTCTTCGAATTTGCGATTAGTGGGAAGCAAGAGACACTTTCTATTTTTAGTTTTGTTGACCATTAAGAGCCAACTGGGTGCTTACCCAGTACAACAATTTTGCCACTGATTGATGAACAAAGGGGATGCTCTGGATCTCCCATTATTTTATATTTTAGAACCTTCCTCATGATCAAAAATAAGGTTTCTTGCGCCATCTTCTTGAATCCAATATTATGTTACTGAAACTGGGTAAAGAAAGCTTACTTTCTCCAAAGATGGCAAACTAGGTTTGGTCCTGCAAACACGCGATATCAGAGAAACCCTAGTGATCCTACGCCTCTAAATGTATTCTGATTTTTATCCTTGGTAATAATTCAACAGTGAATCGAAGTTTTAAGATATAAAATAGAATCTGTTCAATTTACTTCACCTTTTTAACGTTTAATGTCTATGTAATTTTTAGCAATAGAGAAATACCTGAAAGCTCTAGTAGTTTTCAGTGTGCCGTGAATGCTTCCGAATTTCAATAAAAAACCGAACTAAAAGTTAAATAGCTTTTCATCGTACATTATACTCTACTGACGATTTATTTTAACTTGGCCGATTTCGTATGGAGTGGGATAGGAGAATTTGTTTGGGTTTGAGGAGATGTATAATAGTTTTTCTGTCTTATAATACGTAGAAATCAGGCTTGTTGACCACTATCACATTTTTACTCCAAGATACGGTAGATCGTCAGTAAATACCTGGGCACTGTATTTCTTACCTCTATATTACATATCAGCTGTGTTTTTCTGTATTCCCTGTAATCTTAAATAATTGCTTCTTGAAACAACAGATTTGATGACTGAGAATGTAATGTTTGTTAATGAAAGTATTTTTCCAAGATATTCTGAGCAAATAGATAGCAATTACGTTCAAATTACATAATTTGAATCACTAATTTATAGATGGGTAGTTATATTTGATATTTTATTAATCTCATGCCAAAACTGAACAAATAACATGAACAACCGAGCATTCAAATACACTGCAGACCTTGAAAATAAAAATTAGTTCAATTGACACGAGTGAACAAATGGTGATAGGGTTGTATTCTGTGTAAATTAATACAAAAAAAACTTTCAAACTGTTATTGAAAAAGTTTGAACTTTTTGATAGAACAGAGACTATAAGTGACTTTTCAATTTCTGTTTATAAATCTACTTTTGACTTTTGCCCAAGAGATGCATTGTATTTAGACGTAGGTATACTCAAAATACCTGCAGAAGTAGGAGGACAAAAGAAGTACCTCTGAGACTTCGTTATTGCAAGGAAAGGAGCCAAGAAATTGGCTTTTTGATTGAAATCTTCTGCTACTTAGGTTCCGATCTCATCACCTAGCTGTCTTTCTTTACAGTCAACATCTATTTCGATGCACAGACGACACACAGACAAAGAAATTATATCATCACATATATTCTATGTAGTGTTATTTCCCTCTACACACTATATTAGTGTCTTGTATATTGTATATAGACTGCGTAACTTTTCTGACTTGATATCAACCAACTCGACGATAGCACAACTGGATATACTCCAAGATTCTATAAGATATTTATATTGGTTAGAGCAAGTCAAGTAAAAGTAACAGAGGTTTCCATAGTTCGAATGTGCAAGACATCTAACTATACGATGACGAAGTCTTTATCTGTATATGTATAATAGGGACTATAGATAGTGAAATGCCAAATTCTAAAGGATCAAAGATTCTATAAAGCTGCAGTTCAATTTTCCCCTATCCATTATACAAAACCGTACTATGTAAATAAAATGCAAATATGAAAAACTTCAACAGCAGCGGTCATAGGAGCCAAAATTTCGATCTAATTTTTCGTTTGAGAACACACAATGATTTTCTTTTACTGAAGTGTGGAACTTTTGATCATTGTAGCAAACGACCTTAGCCAGATTTCATGTTTTATGTAACCATAATCATAAATATGCATCATATATCACCGCATGCTGACGCCGCTATCATTTAATTGTTTCCCACTTGAATTTGATATCAGTTGAAATTAAAAAAATTTCGGAAAGTTAGAACACAAATTCCCGTTTGTGTCTGCCAGCTATTGACAACTATGACTAGTTGTTGATGACCTGATCAGATTTCAATATGATAATTTCGCCCAAGTAAAACGGTTACTAACTTGATAAAATAATAGTAGATTATTACTGCTTCATATCAAATAAACTGTTCGTCCTAGAAATTCATCCTTAAACTAAGTTATGTCTACTTTAGTTATTTTAACCCTAGACTTATAGACCTGCAATGGTTCCTAAGAAACTGTCTTTTGCATAAGTTTTTAACACAATTTGTATTAAATTATTTAAAGTGATATCCTAGCGATGACTGAGTGGGTGTTTGAGAAGATTGGTCTTGACCATGTATGCATTATTATTTCCATTGATGAAGAAAAAGCCTTTGACATGTCGGGTCATGACATTTTTCTTGAGAAATTAAAGTGGTACAACATAGATTGGTTCAGGTCATATCTTAGCGAACGCTCTCAATTTGTGCCACACGATAATGGCACAGGTGTGAAATGCTCGGAATGTGAAACCACCAGAGGTTTCCCACAAGGTAGCCATCTTTTATACTATTCTTTACACTTAACATTAATGATCTCAAATGCATCAACTGCGGAAAAGTTTTTATGTTTGCAGATGATACTCAAAGTATGTACTCTGATTTTCCCGAAAATACTCATAATATGTTAACATTGATAAACACTGAATTCAATCTCATAAAGGATTGGATGACGAGAAACAAAAGAAAATTAAATTCTGATAAGACCCAGATTATTGTGATATGCTCTCCTGCAGTTTTAAAACAAGTAGGGAATACTAGTTTAGTGCTTGATGGTAATGTAATTAATGGCTCGGAATCAATGAAATGTCTTGACTGTACTATTAGTACATTATCAAGATAGCCAAACGTTCTTATTTAACCCTGAAATCCTTATACCCACTTAAACATATGCTCTCTCTTAACAACGTGATATTTATCTGTAATGCACATGTCCTGCCCATTTTTAATTATATGAATATTATTTATGCTAATAGAGACAAAGTTATTTTAGCTAAAGCTGAAAAAGCTCAGACAAGCGGGTAGAACTATATTTGGTATCAAGAAGTTTGAAAAAGTGCCATAACTAATGAACTCAAATGGTTATTCCCATGTCCACATCTAGTAGACATTCTTGACCACTGTGCGGGTGCACCTATTCACAATAGGTACAGTAGATAATTGTTGTACCTAGTATATATTTATTAATTTGACTCATGTAGTAAATGAACTTTTATGTTGAAATGCGGAAATACCAAATGTATAATTTTGGGTGCTATCTAATAAAATTCAAATTCAGATAATTACTGCATACACATCTGTTGAGTTCTTTGTTCTGTAGTTACGATTGGAATCTTCATGTGATACGTTAGGGGAGATAAGTCTATGATTTTGCTACAAAAATCACTTGAATATAAATCAATCAGTCTATTTTTCTGTTGGCATATTAAGCTTATATTTTGGATTCAAATATCTGCAATTCAACCATGGCCATCCAAAAAGTGCCCGCCGTACTATTCCAAAGGGTTTGAGTTATTTACAATTTTAATCAACTTTTATTTTACCTTCACTTCCTATTTTATTCAAGGTTATAATATTATTCAACTTCCAACTTAACTATCTAACTATTGCACTACCTTCATATCTGAAACTGTTACTTTATATTCCTATGCTTTGGATAGGTGGCGTGGACTGGCTCTAAATACATCGTGGAGTGTTCACTAATATCCTGTCGCGACTTTTAGTCAATTAATATTAATATGAAATGGCCATGTGATATAATTATTAACCCTTTCTACACCTAAAAAAGTGAAAATAAAAAAAATTAAATTAAAACAAACTTTATAGGAACTAACTTTTATATTTTGCACTAACCGGTAGAAAATATATTTTTTAATCATATGACAAGTCACTTTTTTGGCAGTCTGTTCGTAATTTTTAATTCAAATCAATAATTCTTTTATGGGTATTTGACTATTTTTGATAAAGTTTATGGTGTGATATTGTATAAAAGTATACAATATCACATTAATTTCACATAATGCTAATTTCACATGGTGTGATATTGTATAAAAGTATACAATATCACAATAATTTTATATAGGTCATTTATCAAACGTAATATTGGTCAGGTGTCAGCATATTTAACTTTTATACAAACCAAACCATTAACTTTATCAAAAATAGTCAAATATGCATAAAATAATTATTGATTTGAATTAAATATTACAGACAGAAGGGCAAAGTGATCTGTCATATGATTAAAAATTTATTCTCTAACAGTTGTTGCAAAATAAAAACATTGATTCCTAAAAAGTTTGTTTAATTTAAATACTTTTACTCATAAAGGCTAAAAACTACACTATTTGACTACAGTTTTCTACCTTTTACTTATTTGCTCACAATGCATAAACTTGCATGCGCTGCGGGGC
>JAAXYV010000361.1:0-12878 GCA_036851875.1 Novacerus sp. FZ-2019
CACTTTCCTATAATGTGTCTTAATTTACAAGCATAAGTAGATGATGGAAATTAGACCTAAAATGTACAAGCAGTTTTGTGTGCATGGAAGCGAGCGTTGATGTGATAAGTCTTTTTGTCTTCGAGCAGTCAGCAAAATAGTAACATGATTTATACTAGTGAAAATATATTAGTAATTTTAAAGCAACAAAGGTGAATGGATAGTAAACTCGTGTAAAACTTACTTTGATGTCGGTCGGCTAAAAATGTGAGGGAGGGGGGTAAGTCTCTTCTTCTGAAGAAACACATGACTTTGGCTTCTACATTTCCATTCGGAGTCTGAAAAAGAGAATTCAAAATTCAGTATACTGCGAATATTTTAACACAAATGCAGCACAGAGAGTTCCACATCTCCTACATTTCAACACACACACACCATACATATTTAATACACAATTATGCATGAATTAATTAGTAGCTGGAATAGAATTTACTTGTCGTTGTCAATTCTGATTAGAATTCAGAAGTTTCTAAGCATTCACATATACGACTTCATAAGAATCTAAAAATTAAGCGTCAACTGTATTTCCTACGTACACTTATATATTCATACCGTACAATCCTCATTAAAAGCCTAATCTTAAATAAAAGCCGAATAAAATCAATTTTTATTAAACCATAGAGAAAAAAAACTCATTCTTAAAATCGTTTTTACATGGGGGTACCAATTTATAAATCTTCACAGGTTTTATGAAAGAAGCCCAGGCTTCTATTGAAGATTTGCGGTATAGGTACCTACGTATCCACAGGCTCCAGTAGAATGAAATGAATACATAATGCAGAAAACGAGAGTAAGAACTAGAATAAAGATCCGCATCCTGCTCGAGTATGGCTAGGATATGGCTAGATCGAGATCTAAAGTAAAGTATTGGACAGGCCGGGTGCAGGAGTACATGACATTACATTACATTACATCGGAAGGCAGCCGAGATGGAGTCCAATGAAATGATACAAGAGAGAAGACTAGATATACAGGAGGAGACCATACACTACCCAATTCCACGACGACTACACAAATGCACTTCTTGGGTCTTCCTTCACTCAGTGATTCCGAAATAGAAATCGATAAATTAGACTAGGAAGGAATCTCTCAGCATTGGACTCTACTGTACAGTTCTCAACTCCGCTCTTTCGAACCATTCTCTTTTGCCCTGCTTGCCACCACCACCACCACTCCCGTCCCGTTTTCCACAAGCAACAACAACACCACCACCACCGACACCCAACCAATATCCATCCATAATCCGCTGACTCCTCTGATATCACATCGCACATTATATGGGGATTCCATTGTACTCCACAAAATTCTAATGTACGAAGAATTGTACTTCCATTCCATTCCTACGTCCATTGTATTCACACTAGCCATGCTAGCTTAGCTACCCGACGTCTGTCAAAGTTGACTTGACTTCACTTGGACATCTCTTCTATTTCATAAGAGAGACTGACTACACTCTTCGTTCACACTACCTACCTACACCTCCTCTATATTTCTATTATTCCTTTTTACAACATCCCATGGCATGATAAATGTCAAGTTACTACTTGCTTTACATATTTGTATATATATATACACACAAATTCGTCCACGGCGGCGTCGACCGACAAACACCATCCCCTCCTTGTGTACTTTGTAGGATTCCAAATTCGGAAATGTCCTTTATTATATATGTTTGTACAACTGAGACTAAGAGTACGGAGTTTCCAATTTGATTTTCCAATGAGAAAGTTTGTAAAGAGACTAACAAAATATCATAGGACAGTATTCGTACACAGCGCAGCTCTTCTTTCGCAGTATGCATTACTTTACTTTACAACACATGCACCAATACCCGCCTAGTACAACTCAGACAAGACACATCAAGCTAAAGTAAAGTAAAGGCAAACTACCGCAATTTCTACTTTACTCTATTTGTATGTTTTAGTAAAAATAAATATTTTTTTTTTTACAGAACTACATAACTACTTGAACAAGAAAAAGAATATTTACAAGCCACCATGCAAAAGTACTTGACTGATTTATCAATAAGTTAGTGTTTGAATTTGAAATATACCTCCCCTTTACAATTAAAGCTGGTGATTTTACTGGTTCTAGTACCAATTGTACAGTACCTCTAACAAGTAAGCCCAGGTATGAGCTACCGAACTAGCACTACGTAATAAATAGCCTGCATGCATTAAAACCTACGAAGGTCGACGAGTCGGCGACAATCACACACATACACACACTTGCACATGAAAAAATGAATATACATTTTTTACCCATATAATCAAAAGTTTAAAGCACATTTCACAAACACAAACAAAACAGCATACAAAAGCACTTTGAACAACGACTTTATAAATGTTTAACACCACTAATGACAAATTTAACCTAATTTAGTGAGCTTATAAATACTGTTCTAGGTTTGATTCAGCTCACCTTGTTAAGCTCTTCTATTCGTCGTACTTGATATGGTGATGTTGACGATGCCTCAAAGTACACATAGTCTGAAATAAACAACATAACACAAACATCATACATCAATCATTTAGAATTCGAAGCATCCGGAATAAAAATAAATAAATACATCTTGAGTTGTATTCCAACGAATCATGTTCACAGGGTTTTAGAGTCAAATTACGGATACCAAACCAATTGAAACTAAGAGCGAGGAAAAGAGAAGGAGGAATCTATAGAAGTACAAGAGCAAGCTAGCAAAAAGAACCAGCGCCGAGAGCGAGTGTGCGATTGGCTAATTAAAAGTAGTAATTAATGGAAACTAGGGTGAGTCCAAGTGGAAAGCAAGAGACGATGTTAAGCTTGGTGACGACGGTAATAGTAATAATACAATGCAAGGCAAAGGAAAATATAAAAAATAACTTTACGTGTGTTTCTAATATACATATATTATGGTCATTATTGAAACAATTTTGATTTTCAAAGTAATGTTCATGTCATCATAATAGTTAATAATACGAATTGAAAAGTTGTTTTAAATAGTAACTGGCTTGACTAGTATGGTCCCGGTCGCTAGTTATGGGTGAGAAAAGTAAAGCTTTGATCTTTCGATAGCTGTCCGCATCTGTCTCTTATACGTACATAAGTATATACATACGAATATATATATTATGCATATATTATTATTATACTACATATCCAGCAATACACTAGATAGTCTAAGGTAAAGGAAAGAGTCAAGTAGGGAAGCATCACTATCAACTATATCACTACAACTACTGAGTGACTAGCATCGCATCGCTCTCATGGCATCGCCTCTCTAGTAGACTAAAAGTGAAGGAAACCCATTAGAAGAGCCAGAAGAGAAGGATGGAATGGATATAGGAAATAATCGCCATCACCAACTACCAACAACCAAACGAACGAATAGAATGAGCGAGGGCGAACCAAACCAAACCAAAGCATAGGAATAGGACATTGAGGAGGATAGGATGGAATAGGAAGCAACCAAAAGACGGACCCGATTAATTACCAGAAAAATTGATACCTTACCTCCGACTCGGTACATATTGGTGGCCATGACTGGCTCCTTTGGGTGTCCCGTCCCGTCCAGAACTACACTTGTCACTTTTGACACTTTGACCTGTCACGTGGAGGCAGTAATAGCAGGAGAACTAGAGGAGCGAATTTCACACAACCCTTTACCCAACGCCATACCACCTTCCACTGAACTGAACTCACTTAACTGACTGACGGCTCCGCTTCGCTCTACTCCACTCGCCTCTTCCTCTACTCTCACTCTACCACACTCTACTACCACTCTACCACTACTACACACTACACACCACTCGTCTTAAGCTAGGCTTTGGCTTTGGCTTTTAGTCAGTCCCATGTCCCACAGTCCTTCCTTTTTACTTTACTTAATACATTGCATTACATACAACACACACAACACTGACTGACTGGCTATTCTCCTCATACCAATTGCCAACCTTCACCTGCCCTCTTCTGAACCTTACCAAAGACACCATCGGTAGCAACCGACTGCAGTCCCCGCACTCCGATTTGAGAGCATCACCGTCTCTGTCTACTCACTCTTTTCTATGCCAGTGCAGTGTGTGTGTAGTGTGTATTAGTAAACTAGTAAGTATATGGTAATGCAATATACATTACAATTTAGAATTCTCTCTATAGACAAGGAGACAAGCCAACTAGTCAACAGCACAGAACCAGCAGCAGAAAGAAGCATCTCTTGGTTTGGTTTAATTGTTCGTCTCCTGCTGTTGATTGCTTCTACAGCCCAGCATAGGCTGAGTGGCTAGCTATTCTGCTTGAAATATACGCCTGCTGACTGGTCTCGTCTGTGGCCAGGCCACTGTGGGGTCCTTTAGGCCCGATGTACAAGCTTGTTTCCTCGTCTCTGTATTTCATTCATTCATGATAAAAACACCTTTTTTGTAACTACACTTTATTACTTGTCTGAAGTCTGAATACCTCACTCTGTGCACACAAGCTACACGTTTATTACGCTATTTCAATCCCGACAGCTTAGCTCTTCCACTCAAATTCGTTCCCTCACATTACAGCACGCCCAAATACGAATATTACGATGTTTTGGGGGATGGGTCTAAGTCTGAATTGGATAGGATAAAAGCTTTCCCTTTAAGCGGCGGAACATAATATTTTCAATTTTATAGTAAGCAACAAATCTCCAAGTGGGGATGAACGATGAAACCGGCATAGTGCGTCTTGTACTCTTGTCGGGATGTGGTTTGGGTTTGGTCACGATTACTATATTTATTTATTACATGGTCTACGTTGCAGACAGGAAGTTGATGTGGTTTGAGACTAGGTACTATAATGAATTAAATCTTCGTCAAACACAAAAACAGAGTCACCACTCTGTCTTTGTGAGGCACCACTGTAATTTATGGGGAAGATTTCCCATTTACGCATATCGAAATGTGTACAAGGATTATGTACAATGAAATTTAAAAAGATGGTGTCTCTATATAAGAACATTGTTTCGGTTTGCTTTTATGGTGTTAAAATAAATTCCAGTCACGGGTTTCATTTATTTGCAATAGATATGCGTTTGTGTCAATCACTATCTATAGACATTTTATCTCCCATTGATCTAGGTACACGTATTAGGTGCTCATAATTTAAAGTAGCGATCATGAATTTCATCTGAATATAAATAAAGGAGAAAAACATTTAAATCACAAATAAGAATGAAGATGAGGATAGTACGTAAAATATAGTTAGATAATCATTTCTATTCATACTGCTACATCTAAGTGCTTAAGTATGTGTAACGGATGAAAAGGTGTAACAAACTGAAGGTCGCAAGTCACTCATAAATAGATTTATTTTATTTCACCTTCTTTTAATCTGAGCTGAACGAACTCACAGTCATACAACACACAATTTCATTCACAAATATAATAATAATATAATATAGCTATGCATTATGTATATATTTACTTAATCTTTGCATTTGTTTGTTTGTATTTTAGGACACAACGATTGATTACTTCCATTTCATTTGCACTTTTGTACACATAAAATTTACTTTAGAGCCTTATATAAGTATTTAAGCTAATTATAATCTAACTGAGGAATCTATTTCTAATATGAATATAAAAGCTATTGTTGTGAAACACCATATTTCCCTGCTGAGGTCGCAAGGAGTATTTTAGTGTGTGGGAAAAACTATGTATTTTAGTTTTTGTCCTTCAGATGTATAAGTTCTTGTAGGGACATAATTTGGAAAATGAAAGCTATTAAAGGCAACTTCACAGGAGAGATTTGTATAACTAGCTCTTTTCTTACGGCTAATAAAATCTGAGAATATGTTGGCACTTATAACGAGGACACCGAGTGAGTTTCACATTGCATTGCAATAGATTAGATAATTAAATTTTTAAGCATTATTTGTTATACAGGTGCGTTACATTTATACCTTTCGACATTCTCTTCTGATTTGCTTATATCTAACACCACTACGTTTATACTTCTTGCAATGAGACAACTTGCAAACGAAATAGTAAAAGTTTTTAAATTTCTTTAGATTTAAATATGTGAGATTTATACTCATTTTAAACTATTTTGCTGTAAAAGGCAGATTCAAGTACACTAAAACTACTTAGAAAATTAATTGAAGTTCTTCTACATATATGAGATAAAGATATAATATACGCTTACCTATATTATTAGGTATGCAAGGCTTGAATTGAATCTCAAGCAACTGTTTTACTTATTTATGAATATTCAATATTTATTCATACGTTATTATATTTTAAACTGGAAACGACACCTGGTCAAAGTTTCTTGACTAATTAAAATAGATTCTAAGCAAATAAATCAAAGGTGTATATTGTATACTCATAGACAAAGCAATAATTTTTTCCATGTGTCATCAAAATAAAGTTTATATAGTATTTGTTTTCCTATTATCACTTTTTTTTACTCATTCAAAGAAGAATAATTATTCAGCTGACGAAAATTAAAAAATAGAAATAGCAGGGTTGTTATATTTTCTGTGATCTTACTTAAAACCAACGGAAAAATTCAAACAGAAACAATTGTCGAAGGTTTGAAGTTGTAGATATCCATTCACATAATCCGGAGTATTCTTAACTTTGTTTTAATCTTCATCTTTTAATAGAATTAACTTAGTATCGTTTGCAGCTGCTTGCTTAGTTTGGTCTTGGCTTTTTGCAAAGATTAAGAGGCGCATCTGAAAAAAATACCAAAGTAGTCAAATATATTAGTATTTTTAAATGTTAATGTTTCAAAGTATCTTATAAATCTAGTTTGCAATCATATGAAATTCACCATTATCCACGACTGAAGCATCAATAAGTTTATCAGCTCGATTGCCAGCATTATATCCTATGTATGGAGAATGACCAGTTCTTCTTTGCATTGCAGTTGTCATTGATTGAAAGTCTTCACCTAGTGCCGCATGGAATGGAGAAGGAACAGAGGTACCCGGTATAAATCCTGGCCAGACCCGTTGACTCAGATTAAGTGCATTGTTGTTGTTGTTGGTGTAGTGATGTTGAGGAACTGCAGAAGCGGAAGATGAAGTGACCACAGGGGTGTGAGGTACAAGGTACGAGGCGGCGGCTGCAGCAGCCGCCGCCGCCGCAGAGTTACTCAGATGTGGAAGAAAACTCGCTGGAAGTAGAGAGCTGTAGTGAAACGCTGCGGCGGCTGCTAGAGCAGCATTAGAAGAGTTGTCTTGTGTTCTAAACAGATTACTGTATGGCGATGTATTGGTGCTAAGCATTGGATGAGAATGAGAGGAATGCCGAATGCCATGATTAGGTGGGGAGGATGAACTGCTTAAAACCGGTTTCGCTATACTATGGCTCGGCGTTGAAGATACAGATGATGACTTGCTGATGGTGGCGATGGAGGTGGGATTATTTACACTAGAACTACCACTGTGATTGCTGGAGCTACCACTACTACTACTACTTTTGGGACTTTGTCTGGTTTGAATGATTGCACATCGTTCCGTTTTGCCTGAAGGAATGGGGTCCGAAGTATCCAACAAATGACGCAAAAAGGAATTTTGATCATTTTCCATCACACTGAAAATACCTCCTTTTGAAGCTGTAGTTGTGCTGATATTATGAGCATTATTAATCATCTTCGGTGTTACTTTGATTTTTGTCTGAGCCGACTCATTGGTGGTATTGTTTGACCCAGTGGACGATTTATTGCTGCCATTGCGACTACTACTGCTAGAACTAGTGCTGCTACTGCCATTATTTCCAGTTCCTAACAGGGAGTTGATTGTGTAGGAAATAGCTTTTGACATTGTTTGCTGTTGAAACAATTGTTGTTCCTGCTGTTGTTGAACACTGATTTTTTTGTTTTTCATTTTTGGGGTGGAATTGCAGGAGATGGGAGACGTACTAGCTCTACTACCGGAGTTGGACATTGAAATTGCACTCTTGGTCTTGACCACATGATTTGGATTGAAGATTAAAGAATTATTAGCAAGCTCTGATGTATTAAGCAAGGATTTACACGTCGATACTGATTTGGCACCAAGATACGGACTATTTCTACAAATACTACTACTATTAATTATTGATGAGGAAGCATGATGTCCTTTTCCATGTTTATGAGGAGTTCTGTGGTTGACAATTACACTACACTTCCCCTCTCCTGTGCCATCCCCATGAGGTATGGACAAAGGCAATGATGGGAGATCGTTTGTTCCGGATAAACCAGCTAAAGCTCCTGTATGCCTTTTGTAAAACTCACTATTTAAACCCGGAACAGTTAAAATGGTCTTCTCAATATTCCTTATAGGGGATTTTTTCTTTGGACGGAAATTGGGGTCACGAGGTTCCATTTCTTTGAAAACTCGTTTTTTCGGTGTTACAGACTGCGTTTTTGGCGCTCCAGCTGGTGCATTACTATTGCAGTTAGCTCTTTTCAATTTCAACACAGAACATCGAGACTCTGCCAAGTTCTCTAATTTCTTAACTAAAATTTCTAAAGAGAACTTGCACTTTGTTTGTTTGTTTGAACTGTTGCAAGTCCTCACTCCTTTGGTCACAAGTTTGTCTCCCTCTTCAGTCTCAATCTTATCATCCACTTCTCCATTTGAAGTCGTCACTTTTTTCACAATAAGTTTGTCACAGGAACAATGCATTTGAATTACATTGACAGCAGAAAGAGGCAGAACGTAAGGCCGTCGAACAGTAACGTGAGCTTTGACTTGCATTTTTCTGCGACACTTAAAGACACATGGGGCTGGTTTCATGAAGAACTCAAGGCTAGTAGAAACTCCCTTTTGAGGCACTGGTTGTTTCCAAGCACTTTCCCGCAGTCTTGGTGAAGATAGCATGGACGACCCGTCATCTGACACTACAAAAGCAAATATATTAATCAGTCCTGATGAACACAATAAAATAACTTCGTGCATTAGAAATATAATATATCCGTTTACTAAGCATGAATACCGAGAAAATGATACACTTACTGCTATGAGATGTGGAGCTTTCGACACGGGGATTATTTGCATTGGATGGACTGGAAAATGCAGCCGGTGTCAAATGGCAAGGAATGTTAACTTCCTTCGATGCATATATAACAGTAGGAAAAACTGTTTTGGTCCTTATCTGTACCCATTTGGTCCGTTCCCCTTCGTCATGATGTGACAACTCCAGACACAGAACTCCATCTACAAAATTGTATAATATACATAATGTAAAAAAATCAAATAGAATAGTTAATTAAATAGCACTTGGCTATAGTATTTGAATACCTTTAAAAAATTTCAGACTTCCACCGGGTTTTAATGATTTCGACACATCTCCAATATCGCTGTCATTAGGAGGTGTCTGATTTCCATTAGTCGTTGGAGTTAATGTGGGGGTGGAGGTTCCACTCCTGCTTCCACTAGAGCTTGGGGACAAGTCTTTAGGTGTTTCATTTTTACTGGGGGTACCTGGTTTCGTTATGGCGTTCGGATTTGGACTTGGGGTCCTTTCAGAAACTGGGGTACCCGCATCGCTGCCACTTCCGCCCGGACTGGACATAGCCGCAAGCCCTTTCGCGGCGGCAGCCCGAAGTTCTTTCTTTTAAGTGGAAGGTAATTGCTGTCGTTTCATAACGACGAATGACTGGCAAATCACCATATTTCAAACTTTCAAGACGTTGATATAGAGCTCGTTGTCTTGCAAGGCGTCATATATGCTATAAAAGGTTCCAACCACTAGTACTCACCAACAGGCAACAGTTACGCCAGTAACTGCACTACAACCAAAGAATGAGATGCTATAAACAAAGCCCAGTTGAGTACTGCCGATGCTGACTCCAATACTAATGACCGAGGTCGAGATCTTGAGGTGTCCGCTGCTGCTGCTAATGACAATGATAAAACTACTCCTTCCATTTCACTGCATTGTTATGTTGGTTGGTTGCTCTCACATTACCGAAGCCCATCTCATGTCATCGAATCACATCATCCCTTCATAATAAAGTTGCGACTTCCTACATCCTATAATAATGAACAAACGAAACAAACAATGAATAGTTAGTAGGTTGTATATAGTTAAGATACTCCAATTTCAGTTCATACCATTCCCCACAAACACCACAACTCCCATGGGCTCACATTACATCTATAATATAAGTGCCAACTATTATTATCAACCATAACATTACAATTACAATTTACACTACGAGCAAATGAACAAAATCTATGACCTGTAACTATACCAAACACCAAACTATTTTCTTCACAACATATACTATACATCCACCATACTTTATTCTGATTTGAAATGTAACTGAGACAAACTACAGAGTAATTAGTACTTTCAGTCCGCCTCCTCCTACATCACATCTCACATTCATTCAATCCATTATTCCATTTTATATGGCATTATTCACCACCTCAAGTGTCAGTGGCTGCCTGCCATTCACAATGTACGGCCTCCAATTCGCAAAAAAAATTGAGCATCCATGCATTTAGCGGAAATGAGCAACAAGAATTGCAATATTCCATGTTATGTAAAGTTAAAGCATGCCCATTGCACTGCACAATGTACAATGTACTATAATTGTTGACAACAACTTTGTACTAACATTAACAAGCTCTACCTGCTGACATGTATGTTGCATGAGTATATTTAGAGACTCAATTATCCATTTGTAACACAAAACTGCAGTTAATTCAACAAATTCATGGATGCAATATAAGTAATTATTCGCGGGTAAAACATGTATGTATACATGATAAACCACTCAGGCAAATAATAGCAAAGACGAAATAAAAACGTGGATGTGTTTATGATTTTCTTCGAAAAAGTATATTGAAATTCCATCAAGATACTTACATCCTTATTTCAATCGAAATACAACACGAAAAAAGTAAACTTTCAAGTTAAGTTGCAGTAAGGAAAGGGAAGGACTACTTAAAGCATTCAACATTTCAGCATTGATAAGTGATAATATAGAATGATGAATAAATTCTTTGTATGCATCAAAATGCAGCAGCATGTAACATGTGCATCAAATTGATAATTCTTTCATTCATTGTATCCCAAACTATATTGCGCACTGTTCAGTCCTCAACTATACACTACTCGTTCAGTGCTCTGCTCTACTTCTTGGTCAAAGTCAACACTCCATTCAAACTAACTACAAAAATGTATAATTATTGCCTTGCAGTCTCCGTCCCGTACATCTGAATTAAATAATAAAATATCTATAACATAAAAATGAAATGGACTTTGGAGTATGGACGGATGGCTAGCTGTAGATAGTGGATTGAATCCTGTTTTTACAAACCAAGAAATTTATAAGAAAACAGCTATTCAGCACTTAACTTACAACTTATATACAATTACTAAGTTGAAAAATGAAAATTCTTTCTCCTTAGTTCTTTACTCCTTAGTTGTTAAGCTCTGCTTTAGAGGCTTTACAAATTACGGGTTGAGTTTTTCAGAAGATGAAAGATGATAGGCGAAGAAAGATATACAACACTTTTAATTCACAACGCCAAATAATAAAAGTATATAATTTTTATAACAGACTTCGTAAAGTACAGAAAACTGAAACCGATTGCAATCAAGCGGGATATAGGTAGTTTGTATATCGTAGTTGATCGTTAATTAGTTTGGCTGGCAGCACAAAACAATTTTTTAAATCCCTACTCAAAAATATGCAAACAACGAAGAAGTAAAATTAATTTTATCTTTTCAAATAGGAACGAAACTTGCCAAAGTGAACTTATTTCTCGTTGATATAAAAGTATACTCATTATGTGATTATAGCACTGTGTTGAAAATATCAATTGTCGGTACCGACAATTGATATTTTCAATCAAATGTCATGCCTATGACATTTGACATCATTCCAACTGAAATCAACTATCACTTTTAATTCCTATCCTGTATACATTTATAACCTCTGACCTTACCTGATTTCATTACGACGGTTCCCACGAGCAATAACCGCAAACAAGCAACAATTTGGCTAATGATTTGCGAATGGAATTCAATAAATGACTATTGTTGAATGTGATCACTGACGGAGATATTGAGGTTTGGTTAGTTGAAAGTCACAAAAGTCAGAAACATGAGAGAACACAAACAACAGAAGTTGGAATGTTAAACAAAAACTTTAGGTGTGAGTCAGTCAGTTGTCAGGCTTGGTGGCAAAGTTGACGTTGACAATCGCCACGAACGAGTACACCCAGTCGGCAGCTGGTGGTAAAACGGTGGCGAACAATCCACAAAACTTCTTCGACACAATTTCACATTCAGCAAACAATATAATGTTAAATGTACAATGCTGAGTTAAATATAGTAATCAGTATCACCAAAACTGAATGAAATTGATCTCAAGCGCCTCATTCTTATTTTTATAAATATAACTCAATAACTTTACTTGACTTCGTTATTTATTTTCTTTTATCATTATGTTATATTGCATCCTGGACTCGCCTAGTAGATTCCTCTGGTCTCGTCATCGGGTCGGACAAAACAGAGGTAAATGGGCAGGTGAGGTGACGTGAGGCTCGTCGATTGCTTGATTGATCAAAATTCCTTCTTTGCTGCCACTTCCACACTCCACACTACGCTACGAAGAATACAAATGGAATCGCTGGCTTGGAATTTTCGTCCAGGTTGTTATAATTGTACGAAGTAAAGAAGGAATTGTGTACTTGATTTTTCAGTCAAGTATGAAGTAGTAGTAGAAACACTCAGAAGCAGGCAGGCAAGACTAGCAGGACAGAAGTGAGTAAAGGCAGCAGATCAATCTGAATCTAGTCTCCTCTTCTTTATATGTATATACGTAATAACGTAATATAATGTAATAGAAAGTAATAGCACGGTCCTTCTTCGTTCGTATGGCAAAGT
>JAAXYV010000362.1:0-12868 GCA_036851875.1 Novacerus sp. FZ-2019
CACTCAATCTTATTATTCTGTAAAGAGTTTTGGAGAACAAAGTCAGCCATTAAAGTGAAGACTTGTGACCCCAGTTAGTCCTTATGTATTATACTACAGAACGACAACAATCCTTTTTTGACATAGATTGAAATTAGAGCATCTAATAACACTATTAATATTATTATTCTCTCAGCCTTTTATGTCAGTACGAAATGAATCGTTTTCTTTTCATTTTTGTTATTCATACAGTATTTGTTGCTAATTTCATTACTTCCTCTCACAGTAATGAGGAAACTGTGTCAGTTCCTCAAAGTTCAAGTGGTCTACTACTACACTCCAACTCTCAAAGTTCTAATAGTAGTTTTGTAGAATACAATGTTCAGAGTGGTGGTGGTAGTAGTGGTGGTGGTGGGATGTCCCAAGTCCAGAGCACCAACACCAATAATAGAGACTTGATGTACTCTAGCAAGGAATCTGTTTGGAATTCACTCATAAATTTTCCCTCTTGGAGTCAAAAATTCAGGTACAAAAGAGGATCAACCACAGATTTCCCACCGGACAGCCTCAATGGGAAGAGTAAAAATTCCAACTCATTCTCATCAACTCCTCGCTATGCTGACTCCCCACCTGTGTATCATGTAGAATTCTCAACTGCTTATGTAGATGGACTTCGTCTTGAGGTATGCGTAGGTGTATATTTAGGTATACATACTTGCTTTCATTTTATTGAACTTTATTAACGTCATGTAAATAACGTGGTAAACTACACGATTTTTTTATCTCAACTTATCTCATAAAGTTAATAAGGTTAGGAAAAAGTTTTACCCACCCATCCTATCCTTCCACTAACTACTACTGTAATTCAGCATTATATTACTAGGTATATGCTACAGTACTTGTTGCTATATATATATCCAAAAATTTCAAAATATTAATTTAAAATAATTTAAAATAATTAAATTTAACAAAATAACCCACTCAATCAAGAGTTACAAGATTATACACATAAGAAAATTTTATTGTATTCGCTTTTACGTGTGCACTCTCCAGTTCATATTCATATACATAAGAAAATACATTCTTTAATCCATTAAAATGTAACTGAATGTCGAAAGAATCCGACTCTAATATATGTACATAGTTTCAGTTTTTAAATACATCTGGGAGAAAAACAATGTACTGAAGTACATTCACTCGGATGTTCCTACCTTTTAACAAGTACAACTAAATTACGCATATGGCAGTAAAATACTGTTTGTTATCACTTTGAGTCCAACTAAACCTGAACCTTAGATATTGAGGGTGAATAATATAATATTATCTGTATGTGATTTTGTTTGGTAATCAGTCAAAATATATATATAGATATAGAGAAGCAAATAATGAATAACGCCCAGCTATTTAGCAGCGACTTTAAAGTTAATAAACATTGTAAAACAACCATAGCCCAATAACGTAGTTTAACACCCTATGCCAAGTCGCAGATCAGCTTAGTCAAACGTAGTCAATAGTTATCTGTAATTTACGTAAAAATTTCATCCTTTTCTAATTCTGAACCATCCTCTGAGCTTATCTGCATGAGCTTTTGTCACTATGCAGTTCTGTATTGTAACCCGTGTGATTGCACCTCTACCCTGTGGAAAAATTACATACGTAATCAATCCTATTCAACCCCTTCGTTTTGTTGGCTATACGGTATCAACATCAACGCTATATACTTGCACTTTCATAGAAATAGAAACTCTAAGGGTGGATAGACTACTGACTATAATTTTGTTACATTGAAGGTTGTTCTTATATCCCCACGTATCAGTATCATGTTATTATTAGTCATTTATGTTTTCGTTATCAAGTAAATACCTCGAAACGATTAAAAAATCCAGACATGACTTACATGTAAATTAAAACCTACAGTAAATATATTCATCATTGTGCAAGGGGTAATAATATTTTCTAGGTTCATTGACAGCATAATAAGTGGAATTTTGTATACTGTGAACCGTAGTTTAATCTGGTTTAAAATAAATATAAGAATCTACTCGATGTATATAAATACAACAAAATATGCTAAACTGGTCCATATAAAATATCAATTCAGTCTTCAAATAAAGCCAAGATGACCAGATATGAACCAATTGAAACAATATAAATCATAGCCCTAGCAACGTATAATACTGCTGATTTTTTTTAAGAATCCCAATGGCATATATATAAGATCGTCAATCGTCAGTATAGCCTACGAGCCGCACCGTCCTATGTATTCAGATTGAATCAGGACCACTATGATGGTTTCTACTGCTGTTGACGATGTTATATATGCCATTGGGATGCTTATAAAAATTTACCAATATTACTAATCTATTTATCAGCGTATGCAGTAGGTTTATATCTAACCATGTGGAACTGAATCTGTTACTTACGAAACATTGTAATGTAATCCACAGAACGTGAATCAGAATTCGACGTAGTCTCTGAGAAATTGGGGATTTAATTTTTACATTATTGCTGCTTTAGTCTGTAAACCAGTTACTGAATATACTGCTGTGTAACATCTAATGATGCTGCGGTCAGTTATTCTAGTACTACCTGGTACAAAACGAAAATGAACATCCGAAATTGAATAACCCATATTAAATATATGGAAGAAGTGTGAGGTAAGAGTATTTGTATACGTGCTGAATGTACTGAATACGTAATACATACTGGTTAATTTTTCTAGTGGAGTTGGCCGACCTATAGATCATGATTATAGTCTACGAATCATACTTATCCACGTATTCAGAGTAGTAGAAACCATTGCAGGGGTCCTCAATTCGTCTGAATACATCGGACCGTAAAGTTCTAGGCTATAGTTATGATCTATAGGTCGACCAGCTCCACGGGAAAATTTATCAGTAATATATATCAATACATATGAGTATATTTGAATATTTAAAAGGTATACATGAATACATGAGAACATATGAATTTGAAGATAGAAGCTAAATTCTGTCCGCATATAAACATGAACCGCGTACAGTGTACCAAAAATAACTTCCCATTTTCCACTGTCAACTGTACAAAGCATGAACACTTTCATTTACAACCTTTTTTAATTGGTGTGTTAAACTATTGTAATCAACTATAAAATTCATTTTGTATGGTCGAATCAACCTATAACTTATGTCAACAACTCTGATGACCTTGACCCCTTCTTCGAACGTTCCCAAGCCATTATAACCTCGTGAGACGATTGGTCTAGTGGTTTAACGCATCTAAGATTTTAGTCTTTGCAAAAATGTTCTACCTCTAATCGGTCTAGAAGTCAATACTGAGCGGGGGCTTTGCGTAAAATGCAGATAATGCTTGGCAGATTAGACTATCTCCTACATCAAAATTTGAGTCTGTGGTAGACTCAAGTTGTATAGTATAGCCACCGTGGCCTCTTACTGATCAGCCATATGTGCCGAAGAGTGCTCACGTAAAAGCGAATACATACATACATACAACCTCATAAGTACGTGTGCCTTTAAACTCGATTTGTCAAAGCGTTTGAAAGTCATTGCTCGGACAGACAGACAGACACATCATTCGCATAAAGAAACTCAGGCTTCTTAATAATCTATTAAATTGAACAATGCATGTGACAGATGTTGTTTAAACTGATATCTGGAATTGTTTTAAATCAACATATCCTATCTTTGAACTAATTCATGATTTAACATGCATGAAATTTGCTTATTCTTGTGTAGGGAAGAAGTGAGAGCTTTTACGGAATATGACACAGAAAAACATACAGTCTAGTAACCAACTTTTATCTATAAAATTAGTAAATAGTAAAACCTAGAATTAGTTATACGAGCGGGAAAAGTACTAGGATTCATTTTACTACAATCTTAAATACATTTCTGGTTGTGGACAATATTTACCGTCTTTTAATTACTACGTAATTACTTGGGATAAATGAACTTCCTCTTATAAAGAAAATAGAGCAGTGCGAAATAAAGCTAACAAAGTCGAGTGCAGGAGGTCGAAAGTGATTGCACAAGGGTCAAAAGTGGGTCGTCGTATGTTTTTCACACCTACGCAGAAATGATACGTGGGGATATAAGAACAACCTTCAATGTAACAAAATTATAGTCAGCAGTCCATCCACCCTAGAGTTTCTATTTCTATGAAAGTGCAAGTATAGCGTTGATGTTGATACCGTATAGCCAGTAGCAGCTGAAAGAGATAGAAACCATTCACTGTCCCTCAATCCATAAAACAGAGTTCAGATTCAGTACATGGTTTCTACCTCTTGTTGTAGGCACAGTTGCTACTGGCTATATGGGATCAACACTATACTTACACTTTCATAGAAATGGAAACTCTAAGGGTGGATAGACTGTACGTACATATATTACTGTATCAGTTAGAAAACATTAATTTCTATCTCAAAAGAGCTCCAATGTATTACTAACAATTTAAGATCTTATGCTAAGTAAGGTTCGCAAGCAAAAATACAACGGAGACACCTGATACCGCATAATAGCACTCACTTTCAAACTAAAGCTCTGATTAAGAACTTTATAAGAAGAGTGAAAGCAACTACATTTTATTAGTGCGTTCGCCTACCAACCAACTAAGTGGAAAAAACCGATGTCTTTATGTTTGTCCGTCTGTCTGCAAGTTTTTCGGGAAGAACTACTCAATCGACTACGTTGCAATTTTATACTTCCAACTTTCAGTTTCTAACAGAAATCTGTCGAACCGTTTCGATAATGAATGAAATATAAACTATCTAAAACTTATTTTACATAACACTAAATTGAATATGAAACGAGCCTTACCTGTAAGGTGAAGCTGGATAGTAATTGTACAAATTACAATTGTACGAACGCATGTAATTTTATATGAACCATGTTTATACCTGTATCGAGTGTACGTTACATTTAATGCTAATTGACTGAAAATATTTGACAGGTGGTGGAAAAAGGAGTGACGTATGAAAAAGGTGGAGTGTCGGTGATTTTGGCAGACGTACCGACGTCCATTAGACTATTTGGGAATAAGTTCACTAATCACACAGTGGTCAGATTTGCAACAGAACTGAAGGCACGTGGCGAGGATTGTGATGACACTTCATCGACGAAGACCTATACGGTTAAATCTCATTTAATTTAAAGGTTCTTATTTTATTCGTTTAGTTAGAAAGCAAAAGTTTCTTGAAAGCAATATTAAAAATATAATATGCATAGCGATAATATTTACGTGGGTTGAACTCCAGTTTCCATTGAATTTTGTGAACTCTGATTAAAATTCATCCTTCGTCACTATAGGACTTTATTACGACGGGTTATCTCTCCTGAGGCGCAGCTTCATGCCCGAACAGAATTGTATGCAGGCATTATTAACTCTTAACTCTAAACGCTAAGGGCATCCTGATACACTACTTTAAAAACAATGAACTCTATTTTTGGAATAGATAATTTTAAGAGGCATGCATAGAAATGGAACGATTTTTGTGTTGAGTGATGTGATTTTTAAGATATTTGACTAATAGCTCGTGAACCTATGGTGTTACCTAATAATATTTGTTAATATCCGTAGATATCACAAATCAGTACAAATGCTGTGTCAGAAATAGTCAATTTGGTTTTTCCTGCCTCTCAACTGGATGAGTTCTTCTTTCTTTGTGTTCGAGAAAATGATACTGATATGCCGTGGGTGCATCAAGGCGCCGATGCGTGGCTAATGATAAAAGCCTATGAGAGGCTATTACCCTTTTGGATTCAAGCAGTGCTTATTGCTTGTCTCCTTCTACTTTCTGGTCTATTTGCTGGTCTTACCTTAGGCCTTCTAGCTCTTGATCGAACGGATTTGAAAATTCTTGCTAATACCGGCTCTGAAAAGGAACGAATATATGCGAAAACAATTCTGCCCCTAAGAAGTCAAGGAAATTATCTTCTGTGCAGCTTAGTCTTGGGAAATGTCTTGGTCAATTCTACTTTGACTATTTTACTTGATGATTTGACCTCTGGGATTTTTGCTGTCATGTTCTCCACTGTGGGTATTGTTATCTTTGGAGAAATCATTCCACAGGTTACATTAATCAACCAAACAAAATAGCATATTGATAGACTGTACTTATAATTTATAGCTGAATGATTTTATAAAATCATAGGCTGTGTGCTCTCGC
Source organism: Novacerus sp. FZ-2019 (assembly GCA_036851875.1). NCBI lineage: Eukaryota > Metazoa > Arthropoda > Collembola > Entomobryomorpha > Tomoceridae > Novacerus > Novacerus sp. FZ-2019. The sequence goes on from JAAXYV010000362.1 coordinate 6,143, forward strand.
AACGGACTAGCAATAGGGGCGAAAACAGTGTGGGTTACAAAATTTCTCATGATCATCACGTTTCCTCTTTCCTACACCATAAGCGTTCTACTGGATAAAATTCTCGGTGAAGAAATTGGAATTGTGTACAACCGCGAGAAGCTCAAGGAATTGATCAGCGTATAAGAATTAGCAAATAAATAATACAATCGTTATTATATTAGCGTTTTAGGAATATAGCAGTTGAGAAAAATTAAATTTAACCTATGATTTGAACTTAGTAACAAAAAATTGCAGGTGACGATAGAACACAATGACTTGGAAACCGATGAAGTTAGAATAATTTCAGGTGCTTTGGAATTAAGGAAGAAAAGTGTAGAACATATTATGACTAGATTAGAAGATATGTTCATGCTTGCTGCTGATGGAATTCTAGATTTTGAGACTCTTAGTGAAATCCGAAAGCAAGGTTGAAATTGGAAATGACATATTTAGTTAATGTTAAAATATTATGTTGTTTTTTTTTTCAAACGAATGTATTTTCTACTTTCACAGGCTACTCCAGGATTCCAATTTATCAAGATGACAGAAACAATATTGTATCCCTTCTATTTACAAAGGACTTAGTTTTCGTGGATCCGGATGACAAGATTCCATTGAAGACATTGACCCAGTTTTATAATAACTCCTGTTTTTTTGTATTCTCGGATACGACACTGGATGTGGTTTTCAAAGAGTTCAAAGAATGTAAGCAAGTGATAGATAGTATTAATTATTTATTGTTAGTTTATTTAGCGATAGCTACTTTTATGCGAATGGTCTGGTAGTCTGTCTTTTTGTCCGTCTATCTGTCCCCGCGATAACTTTCGAACAGTATCGTCGATGTTAACCAAATTTGCTGAACAGATTCATATGGTCAAAATACAGATCAAATGAGAAGATGGGTTCACTGGGTCAAAGGTCCAGGGGTGAAACATGACCTCACACTCAGGAGACCTGAGACAACTTCCGAACACTTTGACCCATCGTGACTAAATTTTACACATGTGTACTGCAGATCAGAAGAAAGGCTAAGTTTGAAGATGGGGCAAAGGTCAAGGGGTCAAATATGATCTCAAACCCAAAAGACCGGAAACAAATTCCGAACAGTTTGACCGAATTCGGCACACGTGTACTACGGATCAAAAGGAAGGATAAATTCGAAAATGGGGTGAATAGGTCAAAGGTCAATTGTATATTCCCGTCTTTACCTTCGAACAGTTTGACCAACCCTCATCGAATTTGGGACACGTGTACTACAGATAAAAAGGAAGGATAAGTTAGGAGATGGGGTCAATAGGTGAAAGGTCAATTGTCTGTCCCCATTACTTTCAAACAGTTTGACGGATCTTGACCTTTGGTATATAAATTCGTATCGTCAAAAGACAAGTCAAATTCAAAGATGAGGTCAGAGTCAAAGGTCAACGGGTCAAACATGACCTCAAATCGAAGAGACTCGTTTTATGATTTTAAAACAACTTTTCACTAATTCTATCGATTTGAACCATTTAAACTTTGCAAGGTAGATTTATAGACAGTTATATTAGTAAAAGATAGAAACCATCACTCCTAAAAAGCATAAAAAATGCATCGTAACAACTTCTTAACATTTTTGGCATCACTCTATAAAAAATAAAAATGAATACAGAAAACAATTAAAACTAAGCCGTTTTTAAGCAGTATCTGATGTAGAATAGATTTGTTTATATTCAATGTGATATTTTGTAAATGCATACTACTGTATTTATTCAATTAACTGTCTGTCTCAAATGTAAGCCGGTCTCTAAAAAAGGGCGCATGGAAAAGGTGGCAATTTGGCGACAGGCCTGGTCTCCAATGTTGAATGTAGGCCTGTTGAACCTTATGCTGGCATGTAGCACCTCTATACAGGGAATAACAGGAATTACATTTTCTGTACAAAAGAGATATTTTGGAAACAGGCCTTGTCTTCAAAGAAGGTCGGACAGGGAAGGTGGCAGTTTGGTGGCAGGCCGGGGGCCTTTGTTGGAATACTGTATATAATGTATTATGTACTATATAGTAATATGATACGTTATACACTATATATAATAGCATATAGTATTATAAATAATAATTGCATTTATTTATAATAAATAATATAAACATGTAATTAAATAAATAATGATATTAGTATTTACACGTAATAAATTGTGTGAATTGATATAAAATTTGTGCATTCAATGTAGGTCACAAAGGGCACATGGCTTTTGTCCAAAAGATTACCACTATTCAAGAGGATAAAGATCCATGCTGTGAAACAATAGGACTAGTGACTTTAGAAGATGTGATAGAAGAACTAATACAAGCAGAAATAGTTGATGAGACAGATGTTTGGATGGATAACAGAAGCAAGAAACGAATGCCTCCTCATCAGAATCAAGATTTCTCAAAATTTGTGGAAATCCGTAACAGTCATAAAACAATATGCATATCTCCACAATTGGCTTTGGCTGCCTTTCAGTTTCTTAGCACAGGTTGTATTCTGATGCTACATATTTTCATGCACAAATTCTTGTGATTCTTAATACGTAATATGCAGTATGTAATTTAATACGGTCAATATAAATGTGTTAATCAATATTTAGTGATTGAGCCATTTCAACCTGAATATGTTTCCGAAACTGTTCTACATCGACTACTAAAGAAGAACATTTTGTTTCGTGTGAAAAAATCAAAGGACCGAAAATTAAACTATTTAATTTACGAAAATGTATAATATATGGTTACTGCATGTATATAGACGTTAATCAAAATTATATTCAAACAGCGTTTAATTTTTTAAATACTTTAGGGCAAAGCGACTGACTGCTTTACTTTGATACTTGAAGGCAGAGTTGAAGTTGTCGCTGGAAAGGAAAATTTGAAATTCGAAATCGGACCTTTTGGATACTTTGGAGTTCCTGCTGTTATGTCCGGTGTCGGTATTTCCGAATCATCATTACTTCCTAAAATAATCTGTGATTTAAAGGAAATGTTTCTGGGGTGTTTTTTTTAGCGGACGGTCCTTTTGTACCTGACTACACAGTGCAGCCAATTTCGGATATTATCATATTACGAATACGTCGATCGCTTTACCACGCAGCACTTCAAGCCACAGTATTGGAGAAGGCAAAAACACATCATGACACAAGCTCATCGGATATCCAGCAAGATGCTTATATTGATGATCAAATAGAAAATGTATAAGTCATAAGACATTTAAAAATTCTTACTTTTCAACAATTCCACTTGCGTTACTTCAACTACTATAATTATATATTCTCAGACATTTATATTATACTCTAAACTAAATGGTGTTTTATTATTACACTGGCAGGTTTTAAGAACGGTAGATTCTGAAACTCAACTAACCCCAACTTATTTGGAACTAACCCAAAGAAGTTCAGATCTGCGTAGCAATCTCAGCTTACTAAGTTTAGACGAAGAATATCTCGGTGATCCTCAATGAATATTCCGTTGAAATGATCATTTATCAGGGTTTGTATTTAATGACTCTCAAGAAGTGTAAGATACCTGCATGCAATAATGGCTCTTGAGACATTAAAGGCCATACTTGTAAGAGCTACATTACATTTATATAATTATTGATACCAATTATTTGCAATCAATATGTCATACACGATTTAGAATGAAAAAGATGTTGGGAAAGCATTTATTTTTTTGATTCAATGGAAAAGCTTACAATGCAAGGGTTGCTTTAATATTTGTGCACACGACTTACTCTTGCATCATTGCTGCCGGTAATGATATCTTCATCAGTCATAGGGATATTTCTGGTTTGTGAACACCTTTCTTTTCATGATTCAGTATTAAGCATATTTAGGTGATATTGAATAATGGAAAAGGTAAGGACAGTCCACAAAAGTCCATCCGTAAATTTTAGCGAAGGTATGATTCGATAGTTTTGCTGATAATGCTGCTGCATTCCGCCAACTGACTTTCGTTAATGACCAACGGGGGAGCAAAACGAATAATGTCACCATGCGTAGGTTTAGCAAGTAGTCCATTTTCTTTCAATCGAAGACAGACATCCCAAGCGTCAAATTCTAAGAATAAGATAAGTTTGTCACTTTCAAAACTGATAACAATTACTGTAGTAGCTACCTATCTTTTAATATACAGTTGTAATACATTTATTGACCAAATGAAATTAAATGTTATGTTATCACTTGTGAATAAGAAAAGTTGGAGAATAAGTTAGGTTAAGTTAGGTTACTATATATAAGTCTTTTACTTTAAGTAGAACTGTAAGTGTCTTTATGCGATACGTTGAGGGAGAAAAAACCTTGAATTACCAAGGAATATAACTTTAACAAAGATCGTCAAATCAAATCAAAAAATCAAATATATACCAATCCCATATATTTGATATATTATGTAAATAAATAAATATATGTCCTATATATGCCTAAATAATATATACCTATATATATATATGTATGTATTACAAATCTTCAAGCAAATAGTAACTGGCTAGTATCCTATGCAGGTCAATAAATATATATACATCCTAATACTTAATGTATATTGCAACTGAGAACTTCTGTACATTTTTAAATTGGTCAGGTATCATCGCATCGCAGCCACGGAAAAACTAATTCTCGAGTCAGAACTGTCTAGTTGTCACCAACCACTATAGTCATATAAATATAGGAATAATAATTACCTTCATTAATCACGATAGCATTAAGCAGCCCTTTGCCACGAACAAGTTTAACAACTTGTGGGGGCAATTTTCTTAAGTCGTTTCTAAGGATTTCCCCCATTTTTTCAGAATTTTCAGCAAGATTTTCATCTTCAAGCACATCCAAGGCAGCCATTGCTACTTTGCAGCCAAGCGGATTTCCACCATAGGTAGACCCATGCTCACCTGGTTTAATACACAGCATGATTTCATCATCTGCAAGCACGGCTGAGACCTAAATTCCAGTTTAATAACATCACACTTATTATTCTTGATTGATTTAAATCCTGAGGATTCAGTCATATCTTCATACGAACTACCTATTCACTTAAAAAAAATTGTTTAACAGTAAAAATAGGATTCAATGTACCGGCAGGATACCACCAGATAGCGCCTTGCCCAAAATCACAATATCCGGACGGACGTTTTCGTGGTCCACAGCAAGTCGGCGTCCAGTACGTGCTAAACCGGTTTGCACCTCATCAGCAATAAAGAGAACATTATTTTTTGAGCAGATGTCTCGAACTCCCTTTAGGTATCCCTGGTGAGGTACGACAACTCCAGATTCTCCTTGAATAGGTTCAACCATGAAAGCGCACACCGTTGGATCGCGGGTTGCTTCCTTAAAAGGATTTATAACATAGATTAATAAAAACTTTTCTGTAACCAAGCATACATTCCCAAACTTTGCTTAACGATTCTAAATATATGCATAAGTATAGCTAATAAAAGTTGTTTAACAACTTTTTCAGTGGTGCTTATTCAACATCTGTGCAAATTGATGTGCAAATTGTTGGTATATAAGTATACCTACATAAAGATTTGATATCGCCGTACGACATAGTGGTTAACTGGTTATTGCTGGCTAAATTTTTTTAAGGTGTGTTGTGTAAGTAAGTACACCTTCATACACACCTCACACCACACCTCCTTATGTAACCAGTGAGAATGATTCTCTATATTTATTCTTGTCTCCTTTGTATGACCTTAGAAATAGTTGTCTTTGTAGATTCCTACAATAAAAAGAATACTACCATTCGATTGCTCTACGTGGCAAAGTGCCAAAGATGAAACTATGTCTGATTCAGGTTTCCAGTTTGCACCCCTAGATACAATATATAGATGCATAGATAGGATTATTGAATAGAATACGACGGCTTTCTTACTTCAAGTGCATTTAAATCATTGTATGGAATGACTTCAAATCCAGGCATGAATGGACCGAAACCTTCAAATGACACAGGGTCTGTTGAGGATGAAATGGCTGACAAAGTCCTACCCCAGAAATTACCTTCTGCAAAAATTATTTTTGCTTTATTCTTTGGAATGTTTTTTCTCATGTAACCCCACTTCCGAGCAAGTTTGCACGCAGTTTCTCCTCCTTCCACTCCTGCAAAATATTCCATAAATTAGTACAGTACAGTAGAGCAAATGCAGTTTATAAATAGGTAGACAGTCATTTCATTCATACATAGATAATAATACTTCAGTATCAAAGTTTTGTTTTGACAACTGACTGACCTGTATTCATTGGAAGTACTTTATCGTAGCCAAACATTTTTGTGATATATTCTTCATACTCTCCAAGAACTTCAGAGTAAAAAGCTCGCGAGGTCAAAGTCAATATTTTGCATTGCTCCGTCAATGCTTCCACAATCCGTGGATGACAGTGACCTTGATTCACGGCGGAATATGCACTTAAGAAGTCGTAGTATTTGCGATCTTCAACATCCCATAAGTAAACCCCTGTAAATTTAATACTATTTACATTATTATCATTGCAGCAAGCAGCAGGACAAATACAATTGTTAATCCTATATTATTTACTCCCTGTCGTCTTCCATGCTATGAGGCAGTTCGTAAACAGACTACAGTTTCATGCATGTACGGATGTTGGCATATAGTTAGTTATACGGTACGCACACTGTATTCTGGTCCCTATACCGACGACATGTAGGCTATGCTATTGGTATCGTATACGGGCAGGAAATATAAAAAACTAA
>JAAXYV010000363.1:0-12863 GCA_036851875.1 Novacerus sp. FZ-2019
GTTGAGATAATCCTCGATACATACCCTAATAGCTACTACTTAAAAGTACTTCATGAACTAGCTGCACGAGATTTCAGTTAAAAAGCTATTACATTACCGTAAACACTTACGCCTTATACAGAAAGATACCAAAAAATAGTTCATTAAACTGGAGTTATAACACGGCATTAATTATTTCCTCTACAATAACACTAACATTATGTGTACAGTCTTGGGTGCAACTGTGTGGCAAGGGATGCTCTATACTGATGTAAATGTACAATTTGCAACCCAGCCCTTCCAGAGAATGACATTATAAAAATTCAAATTAGTATGTATGGAGTATATACTCTCGTTCCACTTTCGTTCATATATTCTACCTTTATATTCCAGCTTGTTATTATTCCATGAATTCGTAAGTAATCTTATATCCTTCAGTGTATATGGAATCTAACAAACTTCAGCCTGGTAAAATAATATGGCTACAAAAGCGAAGGCAAAGTGCAAGTACAACTAATACTGCCTTGCTACCGGATACGGATCTCAATCTTGCTTACTTAATCTGATTGAATTGAATGCATTATAGTGCTAGTGTATATGTGTGCTGCACTCTGGGTCCCTGGTCTGCTCATAAAATAATGATATTTCCTTTTCTATTGGGTGGAGCCCTACATTTCATGTATCTACATGCATCTGCATCCTGTTTTCACGTGAATATAAAATTCACGATCACTTTATTTTGCCTGCACAAAAGTAATGAAAAATGAAACTAACATTGACCTACTTAAGACTTAATATTGACCATAAAGGAAAGAGAACGACCCGACGGGATAGAAAACAACGGATATGTTAGATAGGGTAGGGTGGGAATATTTTGTATTACAACAGTCGCGCAGCAAGTGATTTGATTCAAGAGTAGGTCTAGGACTAAAGGACCATGCGGGGGAGAACCAGGACTACCACAGCGGATAAACTTTCCATAGAAATACATCTAGAATAGTTGGTATGCATTATACACCTCCATTCCTAGGCCCTATACTCAACTCAACACAGAGTAGGACATGGATTAAACCGACGTTTCATGGCCATAGCCGCAGAGTGCAAGTGAAATATTATTTGTGAGCTGCATCTCCAGCATTTTCAGTTGAAGTTACAGGGCTGAGAGTTAGGAAGAGTTTCTTATTGCATGAATTCAACTTTACACTTGCGGCCGGCTGAAACTTTTTTTCTCTTTTTTTTTTACCTTATGCTTCCAGAGTTAGGTTTGCTATATTCCTTGGCTGTAGCTGTAGCATATTATAGGAAATGAGAAGTAGAAGTGAAGAGGTTTTGCCATAAATCTCATTGCCAGAAGACATAACGCGAAGAGTAGTTTCATAAAGTATTCTACTTTTCTAGGGAGCAGTAAATCAATTTCTAATGCATGAGGGATAAGTACGGGTTTAAAAGTTGAAAGTGTGGAAAATAGTCGTGAGAGGAGATTAAAGTCAATCATTCTGTGTACTTGAACAAGCTTACAAAGTTTATTTTCAGATTATTTTTCAAAAATCAATTTCAAGTAAGAATCATAATTACAATATGTACATACATAGATACTTACAAGAAATAATGGTATAAAGAATTGTGGATGGTAACGTGGTGCGGGTATTTGGTGATTACGCAACGCGAAGAAAAGATGCCATTAAAAAGTAATGAGTATTATTGGAATGTAGCGGAATATGTGGCTATGTGAGGCAGTGTTGTAATAACAGCGATACCATAAGAAGAAGAAGAAGGAAGAAAAAGAAGAAAATTACAATTGTGTAATTTATCGTTAGTGATAAAAGTGGTAGGTTCCAACACAATAAAAATGCCAGTCATGATTAAAAGTAACTGTAAATTGAAAGCGCAAACAATTGAGACAAATCTTATTTCCCAAGATGATCATAGCAATCAGCTTTTTCGTTCCTCTCTGTTTTCCAAAGCTCTGTGGTTGTGGAACGAATTTCATCGTCTTCTTCAATTTCTTTAAGTCTTTCGTCCACCAAAATCCCATTTTTGTCACGAAGAGTAATGAGCTCAGTCGTTTTCGTTGTGGACTTGACATTCATAACTGTTTCCAACTCTACGGGATTTTTCATGATACCCGCCCGGATTAAGATATCGTTAAGTAATTCACAAGGAGGGACGAGACCGGCCAATAAAGCTCTCTTAATTCTCATCCCTTCCTCTCCTTCTAATGGAATTGGAAATCCATTCACCAAAAGTTTTTCTTCTGAGTGGGAAGACGCACTTTTCTCGCACTCCACAACCCGAACTCCTCTCCCAGCTACAGACTCCACTTTCAGTTGAATATCATAATCTTCAAGAGGCTGCATTGGCTCCATGCTTTTGCAATTCTTCTGAGAATATGGAATATAATAATATTCCAAGAAAAAAGTTTTTCCTGCGAACAAAACAAACATCCATGTAATCATTGAACAATCTCTCAGAAATGAACAACTTTTGACACGCTCTAAATAAATTACAAGTTTCAATACAACTCTCCAGCCACACTTCCCCCTTTAGCATTTTTTGCTTGCACGCATTTCCTTCTCATCCGCAGTCTACGTAAACAAAAGTCTTTTCACAGAACCATGATGCTTCTCCTTTATGCTTCGTTTCTGTCACTTTTCGCATTAAATGTCAGTCAAGCTGTCAAATAAGTTGTCTTTGTCAGCTCCTAACTACTAACATAACTGAAATCCATTAAAGTCATATACTTCTGCGTGCAGGGATACATTTTAGTTTACAACGTAAAGCAAAGAAAATCAGACTTTCTATCATTACCACATACTCCATCCATACAACAACTACGTATTTGCATTTCAAACAAATATTTAGACATTCAAATGGTTAATTGCCAACTTTACAGCTGAGTCAAAGCAGCGGTTCAGCTTGTTAACTCCGCTCACAATCAACGTCACAAGACAAGTGCATTCATTTCTACTTGGAAATTCTATTCCAAATGTTCTCTCATGTTTCCAGAACAGTGATTTGAAATTAAACTCCTTCTATACAGACCATATCCACTAGCTACCTATTTCATGACTATACTACGCATATAGTAGAATTCAAAAAATTCCTACAGAACTTTAATACTACCAGTTAAAATACAACTACCCTAGATTTGCATTCTGAAACCTACATCGTCAATCCCTATACAGTTACAGTAGAAGGTAGTTTATATAAGATTTTTGCACTTTACTAGATTGAGTGGTTTTGTGTTCCCCACAAATATTTCAGTCACACAACCAAAGCAATTTAGTAAACCAATAGGATATATTTATAAAGTTATAAAGGAATATAGTATTGCATTGAATGTAGTTGAAGTGGTTTTATAGTAGAATGTGTATCATGACTGTGTTTGTGATCGGGGAAATCAGTGTCGTAGAGATTTTAGATTGTTTCCAGCCTGGAAGCTGGTTTTGGTTCGTCGAGCAGGAACATAGCTGTACAAGTGTACTAGTTATTCAGTACCTTACAAATAGTATACCTATTATAGATACAGTATAGAAAAGAGAGCAACCAAACCACATACCACGCTTGCACTATGAGTGAGTTCCACAGACTTGGACCAGACCAAGAGCAAAGTTTCTGGGTTAAGCCAACTTAGGTACTTGTCTTGTGTTCCCAATAAATTAATGTGTCTGCCTTCACACGTTCTGTTTTACTAAAGCTTCACGTCACAGTTCACTCGATGCTATAGTTGACTTTGCAAGGAGAAAATGTAATATTAGGTCAGGCAGGGTAGGATCGTCAGGACCAACTGAATGAGAATGGATGTGAATGGTACTGAACTGAAGTAAATGGAACAAGTCTGTAATAATGTTCTCCGCTGAAGTGAGAGAGACTGAGCTGCTGCTGCTGCGGCTGCTGACTCTTGAAGTTCTTTCCACTTTCACTCCAAAACTAGGAATGAAAATATTTGTGGGCCACACAAGACCAAGACCAAACCATTTCAGTCAGTGTGGTCTGCAGGTCTTAGGTCTGTGTCGTTAGTTCACTGAATACTGGGCCTTCCCTTCCCTTGCATAGCGTAGTCTGCAATTCTGCATCGCTTCTCTCCGTTTTGCCTCATACGCATGGAATCCACGGTTCCTCCAGCAAAGCAAGCAGGCAGACAAACATTCAGATCCAGCCAGACATATGGAAATATTCATGCTGAAGCCATGCAAGTGAAATGAATATTCTCATAATTCATTCATGGACTTATATAACATCAGTTAACTTCACTCCGTTGGATAAATTCAAATATCACTCGATTCCGTGGAGGGTACGGAAAGGATCAAATTTCAGTGTCTAGAGCGTGAAAAATCATATTTTTTCTTGTCGTTTTTTTCTGGGTCAAATATTTTGAGTACTTTTTCATATATTAGATAAAAAAATATCACTTCGTTTTTACTGTCATTCAAGAGATAATTCCTTATTCTTAGTGTAGATGCGATGTGAGTGTTGGAATTGTAGAGTAGAAAGTAGTTAAAATATAGGAAATAATTTGAATGGCCTTGGCACGGTTTCTGAAGTCGTTCAATAAAATCTTTCTTAATTACTGTCTTCCTTGGGTTCTCCTATTATAGTGGTTACGGAGAAAGTCAATATCCAACTTTTATATATTAGCCTCCCAAAGAAAGATAAGGGAAGTGAAAATACTGCTTTCATTCCTCCATTCAGTCGACTTGCCAACAACGTCAATGCCTTAATGTACTTTCCCACAACACTTCCAACACGACATGCTAGGTGATTGGATGTTCTATATTCACATCTTGGAGGAGAAAGACTTTATGTGTCCTCTATTTGGCTGTGCCTTTGGCTTTCTCGACAAAGACGGCACTACTAAATTCAGTTCAGTTGAGTTTAGCTAAACTGATGTGATGTGATGTGAGCAGACTTCGGCAGACAGAGAACTATAAAGCATTTTCCACGAGGGTGCTATTCAAACACTAAGACTTTCACCAGCTATAGTCTATATGTACTATGCACTGTTCAGTATAATACAAGGCATTTTATATAGATTTCCTGCATTGCTATATTACTATATATACACTCCTTCATTTCCAAGTACATCGAACTGTAAGTCCAGAGAGTAAGAAAGAAAGACAGAGATAGAAAAAGAAAGTACTAATAAAATCTGAGAATTCGTTTGATCCTACAGCTGAGCGGAGGACAAGACACAAAAAAGGGATAAGGAAACATTTCAGTTTACGAATACAATTTCATTTTATGTCCATCTATATTTCTGCCCCGCTTTCAAACATTCTAGCTTGTGTTATGTTATGTATACCAAACTAATATATAAACTACAGATATAATATTTTTTTGCCCAGCGTCTTTTAGTCTGGACCGGTTGAATTCTCAAGAATCATCTGCATTGATGAACACAAAGAATGAAGAGGATTACTGTCTATGTGATAAAAATTAATTATCCATTTCACCAACACAATTTCTAACGTTCCAGAGCCTGTAGTAATATATTTAAATATTAAATTATTGTTCTCAATGAAAAAGGTTATAATAGAAGTGTCCAATTCTTTGGACCACTTCGAGATTATTTATCTACTTGAAACTTCTACCTCTTTGCAGTATATACAGATGTGAGAGAAGTAGTGAGGGAATAAAATTGTACAGTCGCAAGTTATGTCCAGGAGTTGCTAAGCCACTGAGCACAGATGTGTGATTCTTGGTTTGGCTTAGATAGATATATGTAGGTATAAACGCCGCAGAGACTCGAATCTTACTCTGAAGAGTATAGTATAACGGAGGGATAATGGAGAAGTAAAAGAGTAGAGGAGTGAGCAGGGTAATCATATACATTTCGTAGAATAAGATAAATTTTGTCTTACTGCTGGAACATGCCGCTAAACAACTCCCAAGGGTCCAATTTCGTTCTGGCTATGCAATTTCTACGCCTGTCTACGATTTTGTCTATTTATCTACAACTGAGTTTTTACGTTGACGTGAGATGATGCAATGCATTTGCCAAATGAAAGAAACACAAGTGGCAATAGTCATATTAGTAATACAAGGCTGTATCTATATATCCATTCATATGTGACTGAGTTCTTTATAAACCCCTGCCTTTTTACCAAGCAATAATTATATTAATATATCATTTATAGCTACAACTTGTTTTCCGTATGGGTTTCAATCAATTAATTTAGTTATATTTAAATTTGTTCATATGTTTCTGCGTGAAGGGTCACAACTTCTTTAAATGTTTATAAACTCGGTTAAGAAAGCTGAATTAATGTTTGTGCTTATCAAGGTGAATATACAAGGGGAAGGTTTAACTTAAAACCTGCCAAGTTTACGATTCAGAAATTTTGTATTAAGCTACCTAGTAACAAAATTAATTTTACTTATTCTCAGATATAATTTCATCCGGCACTTCAGTAGAACCTAATATTAGGGATGTCTGATAAATATTTAAACGACACACTATCACAAAACGCCATATACTAAAATAACTATACAATAATACACTTAAAATAGACCTATTCAATAAACAATTAATTAAGAATAATTAGTTATTAATTGTTAAATTGAAGAACTGCTTACATTATGGTAAACATTTTACTTAACTGTCTGTTAGACATTAACCTTTCCAACCAATTCCTACATTAACCTTTGTATCGAAGCAGTTATATCTAAAAACATTTAATTTATTTTAATTCCACTCTTAAGTATAAGTATAAGTGTATGTATTATCAATTAATATGCTTTATTGTCTTAATTTATCTCAACTTGATTCATTAAACTTTAACACTGGAGGTGCATCTCCGTGTTTCGTTCCTACAGCTAATTTTGTCAATGTACTCTCGTTTTACATGTATTTCTGAGGGATAATTACCTATTTAATAGGTTCCTTCTCGGACAAATGTAAATAAATAAATAAATAAACTATATTGGGATAGAGTTTGAAGGCAATAGTAGACTTGAAAACTGGTTTTCTTAAACATAACACTAATTGTTGGTACCACACAATGAATTTTGTAGTGTAGTTTATTATTCATAGTAGATAAACATATATACTATGATGAATCTAAAATAAATTGGATTGATTTTTCTCCCAAAGCTGTGGAAAGCTTAGGTAGTAATATGTAACAGTATGCATATTCTTCCAATGCACTTCTTATTTGTTTCATTATTTTTAGCCTTTAATTGTCCTCATGGAGTCAATCAGTGATTTCGGGTCGAATATTCCGCGGTTTTATAGATGGGTTTGACAGAATCGACAAATAATTTGGTCAGCTTCAAATACTGACTAATTTACAGGTTAGACAGTTGACTTTGTTAGTAATTTAATAGTCAGTATACGCTTCGGACATTCACGAGTGGATGAGTGTTACGCTGTTCAGGTATTTCTTGAGAGGAATGAATTAGCTTGAGTGCAATGAAGATCTTCTGTGGGTAGATGTGGATTCCAATAGAAGTCGATTAGGTACGACTATGTGATTTTGAATTTAACAGTTTTCCGACACAACGGTGGAGAACTTGTTACATCGACAAACTGTAAGTCGAGTTGGTTGGGGCGATCCCGTCGCTACAATTAAGAGAGTTGATGAAGGAATTAGAGAAAGAAAGAACCAGCAAAGAAAACCAGAAAAACTACTGCACGTTTCTACATATGTTTTGCAACAATGCGCGTAGAACTTCCTGTAAATAAGTGAAATATTCCTTCTTCACAGATTGACTTCTCTAATATTCAATAAAGTGCTTACTGTCAACTGTTGTTGTGTTGCCAAGCGTATACCAACTCGACTCACAGAGCATCTTCCCTACGAAATTCATTTTGATGTATATTGTTAATTTTCAACACCTATGAGGCCGCAGTAAATGTAGTTTGATCTATATAAAATTATTTGTGAATTATTTGCTAACCAAATGAAACGTAAAAATCCATGAGCATCCATATTACGAGGTACTTTAGTTTTTTTGAACCACCCTAATGTAACACATATGTGCAAAATATCAAGGAAACGAAAAATATCTTACGGTTCCACTTTTCACCTAAAGTTTCTTGATTCATGGTAAAAGAAAGATATATAAATTTTTTATTTCTTTATATTCTATTTTGTTAAAAAATATACATTTGAAAAAAAAAATTCTTTGGTGCACACATATACATGTTTTACATACCACTATTATTTAATTAGGAAAATAGGTATTGTGTCTTTCTCGTCCGTGTGTCTGCCTGTGCGCAGTTAAACAGGATCTAACTTTTAGATTGGTTTTAGCTATAAAAACAGTAAAATGAAAAATTTCATCGACCGCTTTGGATTCTTTTTAAAAGTATCTAAAATTTGAAAGAAAGAACTTTGAACTTTTGCTTGCGTAAACCGATTTTTATCAAATTTGTCATAATTTCTAGGTGGGTGAGTAGAAATGTTTGAATATGGCGTCAGTAGGTCAAATTTTAAAGGTCAAAGGTTAAGGTCAAATATAAATAGTGTTTTAATAGAATTTATTGCATTTCACAGACTTTTGTTAGCTCGTCCTATTTTAATAGGAAACAGTTATTACGTTTGCCCTGTACGTCCGTACGCAGTTAAACAGCATTTAATTTAAAATCGGTTTTAACTATAAAAACAGTAAACTGAAAAATCTGACCAGGCGTTTCAGTTTTTAAAAACAGTCCCTAAAATTTTAAAGAAGCGCTTTCAATTATCAATAACATTTAAGCCACCATAGCAACAACAACTTATTGTCATGGTAACCACATTTTTAGTTGACATAGCAACCGATGTTTTTATTTTCATCAGAGTTACATTTTCGTCACGGTGGCAATCATATTTTTTACTTTGATGGGTACCACTTTTCTGTTACCATAACAACAAAACTTTTTTATCATGAGAACCAGTTTTTGATTATAATGATAACCAAATGTTTTTTATTTTCATGAGAATTATTTTTTCGTTACGATGGCAACCAAGAGTTTTTATTTTCATGAGAACACTTGTCGGTTTCCATGGTTCTCATTGTTTAAGAATTAGAACATTCAAAAAACAGTAAACTATACACAGACCGGGCGGACATGATTCTTAATATGATATTTCCTACTTCTTGTTAGTATTCACATTAGTATCAAGCATTATTTAATACAACCGTCAAGTCCACATTTCCTGTTTAGAGGTCGAGCTGATTTTTCCGTTACAACGGTTTGATCGAAAAAATGTTCTCTCTGATCTGCCTTAATTTATACCAAGCTGTTAGGACTGAACACTTGGGACATGACGATTTACAATTTTCAGACGGTGTGCTTTATTATTCAATCTTTAATATTATTATCATTGATGTTTTGATTTGGCTATCACAAAGATTGGTATATTAAGATTCATATGTATTCAAAAGATTAATCTTTTCTCTCATGATTCAGGAGCGGTTTTATTTTGCAGCAATATAGTATTGCTTCAACTACTGCTACAAACAAGTGCCCTACACATCATCTGGAGTTATTGACATAATATTACCAATAATGATAATTATTGTGCACCAATACTCACCAGTAATAAAATCACAAATTCAACTCAACATCCGGCATAACACTAACATATAAAACATCAGATGCAAATTGTTATTATTAGTATAGATAATGTAATTCCCATTGGCAATGTAGTTATAGTCATTGTAAAATAATATTACACACTAATAATTTCAGTGAAATTTCACACAGACTTGTAATCTGCATCCTATGATTGAATCCAACTTATTTCTGATAATACACCTGTCCGTACCCAATGTTTTTTTAGTACCCACAATTTAATACCCTATGGCATTGTAGTTAGGCGCTGTATTATCATTACAGTAATTCAGAATTCAGTAATAAAATTGACCTACTGGTTTAATGTGCAATAAATGTATAAAAGTAATTTACACATGCCATTTTGTGTCAGCATTGTTTTATGCGAATTAACTTCAAAAGTTAAAATAAAGAATAAATCTCAAATAAGAGGGTTTAGCATTGATGCAGAAGATTAAATAAATTACTGAAACACGGAACGGAGATGACGTATTGTAATTCATTGGAACAGCTGAATAACTCCATGGTATTATCACATAGTCAGAGTCAGCAGAGCTAGTCTTCTATAGTTTAGAGTGCAATATAAAGCGTAAATGTAAACATCAACGCAATGAGAGGCGCACTTATCTCTAAAGAAAGCCTATCAAATTGATGGCAAAGGTCCCGCTGATTATCTCTCCAATTTGCATTTGTAAGCTTATACCAGGCGGAAGTATTTCAATCCCAGTTTAATTTAATTTGAAGCCAACCCCACAGATGATACTATTTTGTATTACATTGCATCTTTACGTCAGGCAACTGTTTCTTTCTATATGGGTTCGGTATATGTAAAATAAAATTAAACTCATGTTCGTGCTGTGTGTTGGGAAGCAGTCATGTTGACTTGAGTATTTATCGACTCCAGGTTTTGTGCCAATGAATGAGAGTGTATCTTCTTATCATACACTTAGCCTTTATTTTTAGTTTTCGCATGTGTGAAACTACATATATCTGCAACTACAACTTGTACTGCCTACCTACAAGAATACTCACAAAGTCTTTACCGGCCGACGTATATATATATATATATCTAAGCAAGCACTTTTACTTTTAGATCGCGGTCTTCCTTCCAACTACTCTCTTAATGTTCTAACTTTAGACCCTTTTCTATATATATGAATGCACATGAGTTCTTTACTATACCAATACCAATTGAAGCATAATAAGAAAAATTCTATGCCAGAGTAGCAAACCGATATTTATAGAGAGACCAGCGAGACTTAATACATCCAAACTTGATGATATAACTTTTATTGGGTGTTTAGAAACAACCTCCTAATTTTTGCATTTGATTATAAAACTTGCTCCAGATGAAAACTTCGCCTCCAGAGGCTTATGAAACAGTGTGTGGTGCGGTGGTAAAGTGAAAATTCGTATGATTTGGTGCCAAAAGGATAACATGGATGTTGTTTGTGAATGACTCTGTCGTCGGTCTTGTTGTTGCCAGACAGTCGTCAGTCACTCCGTCACTCTTCATAGGTGCAATATCTGCTTTCTTCACATAAGAACCGCCTATATTACTTACCTTACCTTAGAAAAATTAATACTATTTCCATTGTGGAACTATAGTATAAAATAGAATATTGCTTGGATCACATGTAGTCAGTAATCATTTCCTCTTAGTGTCAAATAGTGATATTCGAAAGATGTTCCATTAAAAAGAATCGAAAAATCCAAAAGCTCAAAATCAGTTTTCAGAGAAGTATATTTTGAAGAAAGAAACATTAAACTTGCAACTGTGGAAGTTTGGCAAATTATTCCTGATGTCTGAAGAAGACTGTGAGGTATGTTTGTTAACTGTGATTCTCTTCGTTTTATTATACTAATAATGATTGAAATATTGAATTTAAAAGTATCTTTATTGCTACACAGAGTATCTATAAGAATATTATATGTATATAAATCCAAAATCTCAAAATCGGTTTTCAGAAAACTATATTTTGAAGAAACAAACATTAAACTTGCAACTGTGGAAGTTTGGCAAATTATTCCTGATGTTTGAAGGAGACTGCGAGGTATGTTTGTTAACTGTGATTCTATTGGTTTTATAATACTAATAATGGTTGAAATATTGAATTTAAAAGTATAATTATTATACATATTATTTAGTACACAAAGTATCTACAAAATATTAAGGTTGGTATCTCTAAACTATTTCATTTCAATAAGATGGGTTCAAATATGGGTATGATGGGTATAGAATAACTCTGCTAATTTTCAATTTTTGGTTTACAAGCTAGTAGATGTGTGTTTGCAGAAACTGTTGTGAAACGTTGATTACTAAATTATAATATGTATACAACTTTTGTAAGAGTTTAAACTTAGTAACTCCAAATACCAACGAAAATTTTTCTCTTTTAAGAATCGAATAGTATAATCAATGATTCAATGATTGGTCTGGCCGAAATTTTGAAATGAGTGATTTAGAAGGAAGTGTACGATTATTGCCATTATTCAATCTATTAAAAGCAGACCCTCGAAATATGTGCGAACTCGCGAACGGTGATCGCACGTAAGTTTGGGTGGTTAGGTTAGGTTGGAGGTTAGGTCAATATAGCTGGCAGATAAAATCGATTTCGAGTCTGCAGGTACTATTTAAGAAATCTAGGATATGATTAAAAGTATATTTTTTACACTCTGACACAATGAACTTAAATAGAATTTATTTACTTTGGAAAAATAGCAAAGATTTAAACTTAAGTTTAAATCCTTGTGTTTGAATAGATTCAGCGAGGAATTTATTTCATTAGGTTCTATTATATTTTCGGACTGCAATCTGCTTTGTCCTTACTCTTTTAATTTTTTCCTTTTCATTTGTAGTAAATTATTGAGTTTAAAGTTTACAAATCAAATCCGTTTATTCAGACACATGTCATTGCACATCATCAAATATTTGTCATGAAGATTTGTTTTAATTCTATTTGCTCAGTTCACTTCACCACCATAGATAAAAAACATAATAAATCAGAACAATTATAAAAATATATTTTCACAAGAGCATATTGAATCCAACTTTGTGTTCGAGGGGTTAGTTGTCTGCTTAATATAGATCCTTCTTTCGGTAAATGTGCACTATTTTGGCCGATTTTGTAACTTCCACATCTCAAGTTTAGATCTCCTGTTCTTTCTACGGATTCATTTCCAGAAAAGCTGAATATATCATTACAGTGACTACCATTGTGGTTGAATCCTTTATTTCTGATATGCTGCGGTTCATTCATTTCACCCTGTGAAGTACTATAATCCAATTCTCTCGGACGAAAATTGTTTCGGATATTATTCCTTTCACTGATTTTTCTACCTGATC
>JAAXYV010000364.1:0-12862 GCA_036851875.1 Novacerus sp. FZ-2019
TGTCTGACCCTTCATCATTTCATTTGGGTGATAACTTTATTTCATCATTTGTGGAACGCTGAATCTATCAACAGGAATGAGCAGAGTAGACGTATTTGAAAGCTAAGTTCAAACGTTAAAAAACTCGGCAATAGTGTTCACGTTTCGTAAATACTGACACATTATTGGGTTACAGGAGAAAGTGTGGAGACAGTAGACGAAAAACAGACAGCGCCGTTTGAAACACGCATGTCTGCAGACTCAATGGAGGCTTTCGGGATATAAAGTGTCCAAAGACCTACTTCTTTCTATCTCTAATTTCCCGTCCTCGAGCTCCAATTGTTCTGTTTTTATTTTATTCTTCTGATTTGAACCGTTGCTTTTGCATCTCCATCATGTGATCCATTTTTTATAAATCAGCTCCTTCTCTGGAGACAGCCTAAGTCCCCTCCTTCGATGTCCCAGAGGTTCTGGAGCGTACTCTGAGAACATTGTTTGCTTATTTGAAATAAACATTGACATTTTTACTGAAGTTTCTTTTTTCCAAATTGGTCATTTTGGGCAATTCCAAATCCATTTAAAACATTCCAAAGGGATACACTGAAGTTGCTTGCAATAGTTTCAAAAAATTATTAAAGAGGATGATGCCGAATAATTGTTTGATTGTTTTAGTCTGGGAATGAGGTAGCTTAAAGAAAGAAACACTCACAATAACATCACATTCAAAATTACATATATACTAAATTATTTAATTCTAAGTGCACTTTTTGAGTTTGGGTGATTTTGGCCGTCATTTCTGCCATATTTTAATGCAGTTAAATCTGATGAACGTTTTTATGCATGTAAATCGATCATCTCGTAATCTCTAAATATCACTCCTTGATACCGTATTAAAAGACCGGCATTTGTCCTTACAAAATATTTTCATCTTTTAATAAAACCGGTATACTTCAAGTACTCATATGGAAATTTTTAAAACATTTAAAATGCGCTCATACTTATACTAGGCTACTACAACTCAACCAAGTCACTGAAAATAAGACGTGAGTTAGAGTAACTGTACGTTTTATTAAAGGTTTAGTTTTTTATCGAATGGCTACATAATAAGTGAAAGGGGTTGACAATTCCGTTATCTTACTGTAATTAGTTACCGTATTTATTCAAATAAAGGCTCGAAAGAGGCACCGAAAGTGCTCTCACACTTTCGGTGTGAGAGCATAAAGTATAAATACCTACGTAATATAAATGGAATTAACGCATTTCATCTTATAAATGTGCATTCATGTTCTCGTTGCCTACCCTACCTCTGCTGCTATAAGTTCAAAATAAACACCGGCCATCATTAAAGACCTGGTCTTAATTTGAGACCCCGGCCATTTCCAAATTTTTGATATTTCCCCCCGGCCTATTTAAGAGACCGGCCTTCATTTGGGACTCGGCCATTATTTGAATAAATACGATAAAACATTTTGTAAATTCACTAAGGGTGGGCCGCAGGTTGTCACGGTTAGAAATGCCTCGATATCACCTCTGTTGTAGTGAAAGGAGTAGTTCCGGTTAGTCAATATAAATGAGCACATGACTTCTAAAAATAATAAACATGACTAATACTTATAAAGTACGTACGTCTCGATTGTAACTTTCACATCCTTGAGGCAGTTTACAAGATTTTATTTTTTAAACTTCCCTTCACAATCTGGTCTTGTTACTTTCAAGAATCCTGGGTATCCAGTAATATTTTTTTCTATATTGCCACAAGAGCTAAAGACGAATGAAATAAGACAATATATTGTTTATAAACAAACACAACAATAGCAAGGCAAGACCGACCTGAATGACTAAATAGGAAAAATGGGTTTGCATGAATTTCATCTGTTTCGTGTTTGGTGTTACATATAAATTTACCATATTCCAACTGATGCTGTATTCGTATCCTCCGTTATGGGCATTTCGTTGAGGTATAACGGAGTGTGGTCCAGAAGTGGAGCTACTGGAAATATGTTTCGGAGAAGATAACTCAAATATTCAGGGTTGTAGAATGGATTAACTTCAAACCATTTATCAACATCACGTCCTGTACAAGCATGATCAAAAAACGTGTTTGATGATGTAACGTGTTGAATCGTCTGGTGAATCTGTGGAAATATCCCCTTTGTTCATTTTCTTAGGTGTCTTAACTTTCAGGTTTTTACACAAATCCCAGTGCGAAGTATCCGAACGTAGCCGATTTAGAAGCATCTCATATTACCATCCTAATTTTTAGGGGCATATCGTACTGCCTCCTGATATCAAGTGGCATCTAATATTGCCCGATTGATCTTCTCAAATCTTAACAGTTAACGACGTTTCATATTGCTCTCTGATGTTAAAGATCAGGGACCAAAGTCTTACACAAAGTTTCATATCACTTTTTGGTATTAAAGGGAAACGACCAAAATCTCGTACACAGTTTCATATCACCCTTGGGTATTAAAGGGAATCGACCCAAATCTCATACAAAATTACATATTACCCTAAATATAAATACTCATCATGTCTCAAAAATCCAAAAGTCTCAACAGTCAACGGAATATTAAAAGTGCCGTTATCAAAATGGATGATGGTTTCTGAAGTATATAAATCGTTGAAGCTCCATGAAGAAAAGCACGTACACTTCAGACATAATCAATTCGTATTCTCCACAAAGTTATACACCCCTTTATATTAACATCACAACTGTAGTACCAAACTGTTTGCATCGAATATACACGACGTATAGCCCCATCTTTCAAAAGATCTAACGGAATTGGAAGCCCAAACGTTTGTTGAGAAATACAAAATACAGCGGCGGCAGTTTAAGCTGTGCCGTCGCTCGACGAATGGAGGATGGAGTACAAAATTTAGTTTCAGCACTAAATGTTATGTCCTCAAATATTCTTTCAGGAAAAACTTTTATATAATACTTAAATAAAGAAGAAGAAAGGAAAAAATAAACATCTAGGAAGAAAAATTATATTTTGAAATTATATTTATTAAGTTTGAATAGCGCATCATATGTATATACATACCTCAGCTGAATCAGTTTCAGCTTATTTACACGAATATCTTCACTCTCATATTGTGACTTGGGAGTTGTAAAGCTTATTTATAACTAACTGTTGGGTCCAAATTTTCTTCCTTTTAAATCCATTTTTATCACTATTTTTGACTAGGGGTTACAAGTTCCTTTCTAATGCACTTCTTAGTATTTGGCATGAAAAAGTAAATATAACAGAGATAGGAATAATATACAATAAACTAGACTATTGTTAACATATTGTTTTATTTGAGAAATAAATCCCAGCATTGATTATGTTGGCTCTACTTCTACAAGAACTGTGTTGATTCTTTGTTTACACTAGTGTCTTATTTTCAATATTAATTAGAATTAGATCCTTAAATGTGTCCTGATTCAAATTTTGTTCAGCAAGAATCTACAATTTCAATCCGTTCAAAGCATGCATTGGCACATTCTGGATGGATATATTCAAGCGTTGTACTGCAACATCTTGAGAAAAAACTGTCCAAGGGGCGAACAATCGTGAATGTAGTCGGTGTATGAAGGATGGAGGAATAAAATCATTCACATGTAGATAGATGTCACATGCAATGTTGCCTCCCACGAAGGGTGTAATATCAAAGTTGTTGATTCAAATACTGCTTATTTCACCTCTGGCCTTCTCAAGTATTATCTTTCTCTAAACAGATGTAAGGTTCCCCATAAGTAAAGCCGTCGTATCCAGTGTTTGGGCTTCGTACCGCTTTTGGACAACAAGGATGGTCATTTCTTTTCCTTGATTTCGTTTTGCAGTGGTTTTAATAGTTTCTCTGAGATGTGATCGGCAGTTGTGCCTGGTAAGCGACTCTTCGATCTCCGTGGTCTAGGCAGTTATGCCATGTACACAAATAAACCTTAATATTTGATTTGTAAAGGTGATAAACTTACGACACGTTGTCTAAGACGTACTCGTGATCGCTAGTTCTTTTTATGCTACAAGGTTGTCCCTTATACTTGGCTAAGGCCCAAATGTACCTACTTGGCTTGATAAATCCTCGTAAACTCTGTGTTCTTGAAAGGATGGTACGCAACCTTTTTCAAACTTTGAGAATTCATCGTTGAACACGTGGTTCGAAACTGCTTTCTTTATTCGGTATCGATATCCCTCCGTTATTTTTGGATGAGTACTCTTAGGTCGAATTGTAAGCGTAAACCATTGTAGTGTACCAATTGAATATAAGGACGCTCAATATAGCGGAGGAAGTCTGAATGGACGAAAATGCAATTTTGAACGTTTCAGTATCTGAACAGTTGGATGGTTTCAGTATATCACTCCATAGTCATACGCGTCCATTTGAACCTACATCTTAGTGGACGCCATGCGACGGCACAGTAAAGTCTCTAGCTGCAGTTGATTTGAGTTGCATATTTCGGAATAAATTGTCTTAAGGTAACTTAATACTCTCTGCAAATACATTTTTGCATGCATACGTTACGGGACGAATCCAACAGTGACAGCCTTGTTTCACCATTCACAATAGTAGTCTTATTTCTTTATTTCACTATACAAATAAACAGAATACAAGTAGGCAGGTATAGTGTTGGTTTTTAGATTTCACTTAACTTTAGATTTCGTGCCTTGCTCTCATGTCATAGAGCTGTGAGATTTCTTTGATTTTCTCCCTTAATTCAAACCAAAAATGTATTACTTTAATTTTGGCCATTTTGACCTGGCTACAGGGGCTTATTGGCCAGGGCCAAAAATGGTCAAAAGGGTCATTTGGTCTTTTTGGCCAGTGACCAGTCCAATACTGGGCAGGTATTTTATTTATATTTACCTGTTCTCCGAATAAATTGTAGGTGCAACAAGAATGTTCTGTTAAGACAAACTAAATAAATTATAAAACTTATGAAACATACTTAGGTATACATTTTTATATGAATGATGAGTTGCATATGCTTTCGGTTAAAATAAACGCAACCAGCCCAATAGGAAAGCAAATGTAATGATATGAGTACAGTGCTGAATCTGCTGCAACAAATTGTGTTCACAAGAATTGATTCGCAAAATTATGTGTCCTCAATCTATACCATTAGTAACTTCTACTAATAAAGGTCTATCAAATAATTTAACTAATTTTTAGTCTAACACTATCTGTAGTAAATTATTTTCATGATTATTATTATATTATGAATTCTTTAATGTAGTATAATGTGATTTTAAAACTGTTATAATAATATTGAATAATCTTCCAAAATCTTGCAAAAACTATCGATTACGTTTATCTGCGATAAACTCGACTTTTATAAGGCTGTGAGTCCTATAGATAATATTAATATTAAGGAGATAAAATGATTAATAATGTTACTAAAAAGTCTTGTAAAAATAGACTAGTATCTCATTAGCTATAGGGAATAGTAGTTCAATAAAAGCCTGGTTAAAAGGGTATACATTAGGGCTGTCCTTAAAAACTGAATTTTGATTCTTTTTAAATGTTAAAATCCCCTAGTTGTTTGCATTTCATGCCAAAAAATTGGGTTAAAGTTTTGGCCCATTCGGTTAACTTTTAGGCGTCCCTCAAGAATGTTTTAATTTTGTATGGGAAATCAATAGCTTAAATACATCAGTTCACAAAAAGTATCTTATTCAAAACAAATGTTTGATATAATAACCCACATGAACCATGAAAACCACAGCTACAAACCTCAGTTCTTTCATATTTACCGTGGTGAAAACAGCCTTAAAAAATATTGCTCCGATTTTGCTACGTTAAATTGGTGCACCCTATATTAAACTTGAAGTGACATGAGGGACATCTAAAAGTTAACCGAATGGGCCAAAACTTTTACCCAATTTTTTCTGCATGCAATGGAAGCAAGTAAGTCGTTTAAGATTTAAAATCAAAAGTTAGTTTAAAGACAGTCCCAGTATACCTGTTTACTTAAAAGATCGGAGTAGTACAAATCTACAATATCATGCCTAATTAATTGCATGTTACATAGGCATATTGATTACATCCTTTTTTACACTCAGCCAATTCTTGGAATCTTGTTACATTTAAAACTTCTAAAAGGTAGGCTAAAGCTATTATGAATTTTTAAAACATCAGATTTTGTCTAATGTCCACTTCTAAAAACAGAGCTGCCAAATACTTGAACGAATTCTGAGATACTGGGTGAAAATTCTGCAATTGGATGAAAGCCGACTACCAAAATTATGCTACAACGAAATGGTACGCAGAGATAGTTGTAGTTCTGGAACATTTTCCCCAAATATAATTGGGCAAGCCAATTACGAATGCTATTACAAAGGTTAAGTTTTGCATTCATTTGGAAAGAGCAGTGTATAGAAGCAATTATTAACGACTATAACGTAATGCACATAAGAGATATCTGTAGGCAACAGGACCTCGCTGAGCTTAGTGCATCGAAATACTCTTGCTGTTATAAGCAGATTAAACGTTCCGCGCTTTGTAAGTCGTACCTCTATTTTTGAATATCGGTAAATAAAATAAGAATTATATGACAATTAAGAATCTTTGGGAAGTACAGCAACAGTATCCTAATAAACAACGTGAGATATCAGCTAGATACAACAGAATCCTGCAGCATATGTATAAATAAAGACAATGAAAAGGAAGATATATACCATTTTATGTGCAGGTCTTTAATCTTTAAACCGCTGAGAAATAAATTTATTGCTAAGTATTTAAAAGCTGAAAGCATGAAAATTTTCACAGAATGTTAGATTGTAAAAGTGTTTCACAAGTCATGGACATATACACCTACTGTGTAAATGCCTTTAGACTAAGAGCATGGGTAAGAAACGAATATATTTAGGATGTTTAGAAATATATTTACCCCAACATCCCCGGTAGTATCTGACAGCATTCAATGTAGTGATATTAATTTAGTTCTTCTATTAAGCCGGTACCGAGGAAAAATGATTTGTAACTTGAAACATTTGTTATAACTGGCAATTGATGCTTTGTGTTGTAGGCTATGGTCTGATGTACACAATAAAGTTATTACATTGCAATACATTACACATTCTAAAAACAGGAAACAACTGTGCAAATTGTAATTTTAAATAGCTGATTTTGAAACATAAACGATTCTACAGAATTACTTTAAATTGTAATTCAAATGCGTGATGTTTTGCCTTTGATGTAGAAAACATCAAATTCCAAGTAAGAGGCAACCTTTTTCCCTATCCACTTACAAATTGATTCCTTAATTATTCATTAATTTGTCATTACTATAAACATTTGCCCTATAAACCGTACATGAATAAGTAATCATAAACATAATCAATTTTTAATTTCCCAATAAATATACTAATGGTATTCTTTAGTCCATGCATATTTCCAATCAAATCTTATTTACACGACTAACTCCCTATTAAATGTAAATATATACTATTCTCTACACATAAGGAGTATGTATTTACTCCCCAGGTAAATATATTCTCCTTATTTTTAACATCAGTAGCTTATTTTACCGATGTAAAGGAAGTCTTTTATTTGTATATATGGTTCGGTAATGCATTCAATAACTTCACTGTCTTAGCATAAAACTCATTTTTCTAAAGAAAAGTATTTTAATACAGTAGACAGTAATTCAAAACTTTAATAAACATTTCAATTTCCCAAGAAAACAAATTCACATGCTATACGTAACTGCATGCATACTAAAATATTCAAGAATATTCAAAATTATGTTAAGAGGTGGGGCGGGGTAGAACATCCCCCAAGGATCAGCTTAGCACATTTTACTGATTAAATTCGTATTCAGCATCATTAATTGCCTATATTATGACATTTTGCCGTAGAAAATGAATATTTTAATTTTTTTGTGACAAAGTACATGCTGAATTCCAATCACACGTTTGAGGATCTTTAGATGACCGTATTTGTTTGTTTGTTTGATTCTTTCTTCAAGTGATATAACGTGGCAAAATCAACAGACTTATCTCCCCCAGCGTATCACATAAATACTAACAGGAATCTACAGAAAGAAGAGATTTGGACTTAACCTAAATTAATAGTTACTTAACTAGATTGACTGTACAAATTAACCAGCAGAATTTTTGAAATCGGAAGTGTGCCAAATCCTGACAAACATTTTAGACAAAGGAGTTCTATCTACACCACCAACCCTTCGGATAGCGGGAACAATTCTCTCGGAATATGAAGNTGTGCCAAATCCTGACAAACATTTTAGACAAAGGAGTTCTATCTACACCACCAACCCTTCGGATAGCGGGAACAATTCTCTCGGAATATGAAGTTTATATAAAACCACTCACCATCTGCAATAGGTCAATGGCCTGCGTAGGTGACTTCTGTTCTGATGACCAGGTAGTCGCTCCTTCATAATACATAACACCGCTCACCACTAGTATTATATAGGTTTTCAATTCAGTTAGTTCCAGTTCCACATTTTCTGTTTTAATATTTTAAGTTAGTTCCTATTCCAGTTCCATCACATTTATCCACATTTCAGTTAGTTGAAATTCTTACCAATTCCTTTGAGCAGCGAGCCATTTCATGGAGCAGAAGTGACAAAGGGAACTTTAAACCAGAATCAAATGTATTCTCTTTAGAAAAACACAAACATCTAGGAGCCTCTTTTGCTCTCGCTTTCTAATCTTATATTGGCTTCAGAACATCCAAATTTTCATCGATTATATTATATAAGTTAAACAAAACACATATTTGCAGTTTTTGACAAGGTTATACAAACAGAACCCGATTTAATGCATGAAACTCATTATTGACTTGGCAACGTCTACCTGAAAATGTTTAACAACCGGCAGTGGTCTCTAAATATTATTCAAATGCAATAAAACTTTTACTGAATTATTTAGTCCTTTAATGGAACTCGATTACTGCGTGCCCACTAAGAAAATCTCATTTTCGAAAATTTAAATCACCCTACTATGTTGCTGTAGCATAAACAATTTTTGGTAAATACAGTGAAGCTATAGGTATATGTAGGTACATTACCTGACCATTCAATTACTGATTTAGACTTTGGATACTAACCAATATAATAACCCTTATTTATAAAACAGTGAAGCTTTCTTTTCCATCTCTGTAGCTAATAAGGAGCAATGGTATATCGGAAATAGATTACCAACCGTTTGTTGTACAAGACGCTATTGTAAATGAAATGTAAGGGTCTTGTTATCGCAAGATCAAGAGTGACTCATTCCACTGGACTGTTTGACACTCTGCAATGCAATGCAATGCAGTACATGTGTGTCAACATCACACTCTCGGGTCTATGTCGTTTATATTTCCCTTCAGTTGACGAATGCGCAGAGTGGTGAATAAGGAAGACAAAATGTATCAGTGAATTCTTGTTGAATTTCATTTATCCAAAGTTTGTTTATATAATTTCAGTCATTCAAAGTTTGGAAATTGAATCACCTTACTCTAAGAGTTACCATTACAGTTTCGTATTGTTCAGCCAATCTACCTTAACAACTTTCTTGATTTCTAGCTGTTTGGATAAATGGTGTTAAAACCTTTCATAAAATATAAGGTGAACTAAATAATTTTGAACTTTCATTTCTTTAATTAATTGAGCAGCCTGTTCTTGTTTGCTAGGTGAATTGAATATGTATCAGAGTTTCGTATTGTCCGGGTTTCTCTATTACGCAGTGCGATGAGCCAAACCGGAAAATACAGGGTGGACAAGACCAGTCAAAACTGAAAGCATTAATTTAATTTTTTACAACCAAAATAATTTTTGCATAAAAAAACTTTTCTATAATGAAAATGTCGTCTAATAACTACTTGAGACCTGGCCAAGTGAACACTTATTAAATATTTCACCAATAGTACGAGTTAAGTTTATATTTTTTAGAATTGTGTTTAAAATTGTTATTGTTTTGTTAGCATTACATTTTAGATCGTTTTTTCTACCTGGTGGAAAAACATGTATTTTGGTTTGAACCAATTGAAAACCCCACTTTCTTCTTATTTTAACCGTTTGAAAAACCCCAATGTATTCAATCGGATGCAACCGATTGAACACAATTCTGTTTTATCTTGGTTTTAACCAATTGAAATACACACCGTTTTTTCCGTGCCGAAACACTGATAACAATGTTGTGCTAGCCTTC
This sequence comes from Novacerus sp. FZ-2019, assembly GCA_036851875.1. Lineage (NCBI taxonomy): Eukaryota > Metazoa > Arthropoda > Collembola > Entomobryomorpha > Tomoceridae > Novacerus > Novacerus sp. FZ-2019. Next base: position 10,128 of record JAAXYV010000364.1, read on the forward strand.
TGTAACTTTGAACCAAATCTAGATCGAAGTCTAGATTCTAGATTTCCTTCGACATATTGGAAGTCCGTTTAATGTTGATAGTCATGATGACCACCATGGAGACTTTTTTTGGTTGAAACATTTGTGGTCTTCATGGTATATAAAATATATTGCTTGATTATGTGAACTAAACGCTGAAATTCTTTTTCAACTTTTCTAAACGAAATAGCGTCATACGCTTACGTCAGATCATGACTCTTATTAAATATTTCAGGACAAGTATGACATAAGTTAAATTTAAAACAATTGACATAAAAATATTTTTTATTGATTCATTTTGGATATTTCACATTTAAGGAGATAATTCATGGTCAGGTTCGATTTTAAGGTTTCGAAGGTATTATTGTAATGATTGGATAATTTGAAGTGAATTAAAAGATATGGTTCAATTAATTTTATGTAGGTTTGGTTTTTTAAATCAATGTTTACTGATAGGAAGATTGACGTATAGTGTGGGTAGTGCAATTTTGATTTTAAGAGTACGCAGTTTAAACGTATTTGAAGCAAGCATAAATATACCAAACATTCTTGTTATATTGCTTTAGAGGAATAAGTAGGTTCATTATTGAAATGTCCTATATCTATATAAATTGTAGACGGTTTTCCCCACCGTTGCCTAATTTATAGATGATGAAAAAACCGGGTTTTTAATGTTTTAACCACTTGAAAAACTAACCGTTTTTTATGCCGAAACACTACATTCGTAAACAAAGAAACTGTCGAGTTTTTCCTTGTGCTACCTACAAACCGACAATAAGATAATAAGCGACATAGATGTTTGGTGTGTGTGGGTGAAAAAGCATTATGAATGACTACTGTAACTATGTGAGATTTGAAATGAGAACTATGCCTTATTGGAAATTGGAACTGATAATAACTTGGAATACTGTAGACCTGTACAGATTTTGAAATTACATGACTCTGTCATAAAATCAGTGAGTAAAGAATCAGTTACTTTTAGTGGATTGGTGGTATCACTGATAATACATTTGTTGTAATGCGTTTTGTAACCCAGACTTTCACTCGCTAATTCATTAGTAATAATTCGTAAATGCAATTTTCTTTAATTGAGCGGAATTTGAAATAATTGAAAGCCACTTGGAATTTAATATTGATTGCCGTCTTTCAGATAATAAACCCTATCAAAAATACATGCTATATAACTGTACAAGTTTCGAGAATTCATAGATTTAAACTTTCCCGTCGTTTTATGGTACAATTTGAATTAATCTCAATAATAATTCTAATATTAAGAGATTTGTTTAAAGATTATGCTTCCACGCTATTAAATCATTTAAAATATTTTCCTGTTAACGATTGCATAACGACTTTCAGGTGTGCATTTTGTTTTATCCGGGATTATTGAAAATGTATGAATGTATGAATTGTTTAGTTTTGAGGTATGGAGTGAGGTGTAAATAAAAAAACAATGTTACAATTAATATCACCTAGGTTTGTTTTAAAGTCAGTGTTTCCTGAAGTAGATATTGGCTTTGTCGCGTGGTTCTATTTCTTTACATCGATTTGGCTAAACTTTCAGTAATTATTCAGTAAATTTACGTATTAAGATTATGATTCTAAGCAGTAGATTCATTTTTGATTTTATAGATTTAATTAACTGATTCATAGTCAGATTGAATAGAAATCTTCTAGCAGCTATTAATGTAAAGATTGTTAAATTTTGCTGAAATTTAGTAAAGTGAGTGCATCGCTTGTCTTCATTATTAAATTCATCCCAACTATACGTAAGGCCTAGATTAAAAATTTAGGTTTGACTTATTTGAATCAAATGGTTTTGTAAATACTGTATTTGCGATGTAGAGGTGCACACGTATTTAATGTAGTCAAAACATATGGTACCGTTGACCGCATCATAGGAGTTTTCGGTTAACGGTTCATCCATTGATCCCGTTTAGGTAGGATAATCGCGGTTTTACTGAAATTTGAATATACCACAGATGGGCTACACGACAAAACAGTTCCAGGACAGCGACAATATGTAGAAGTCAAATAGGCGACACATTTGTGGAACGTGATAATTCGTGGCCAGAAAATGCATGCAGGAGTATTATTGAATAATTACAAATACTTGATTTTGCATGGTAAAACAATTAAGTGAACAACTATTTACAGTATGAGCCACGCAAACATTCATTGCCATCGAATCAGTTGAAATTGACATGCATTGCTATTCAAATAACATAATTAGACCGAGTTTAAAACTTTTGAAATTCTTCTGACTTATTGGGGGAAGGGATAGATAGTTCGTATATCTTCATGTAAGTGTTTCAAGATTTCTAGGTTCCTGGTTGACCGATTTGAATGCGATTTTTTGTAGCATGTCTTATATCTACCCGTGTCATTCAGGAAATTTTTAAATTCTAAAATAAAATTCAAATTTAAGAAAATGTAATCAAATGTGCTAACCCTTTTCGCCTTGTATTGCTATTTCCCGTACTAAATACATCAATAGTTGTCGAATTACACTGAACTTGAAAGTTCTTATTTTCTTCGAAAACTTGTTTGTATTTTATTTTTTGAATATTTAAATTTCATAAATTTCACATCCGGTGAGCAGATTAGAACAATCGACATTCAAATCGGTTCAATCGGTCAGAAAGTTATTCGCCCCAACAAATAGAGAGAGAAACCATATGGAAACCGCGTGAGCTAGGATTATTTGTATATATATTCTG
>JAAXYV010000365.1:0-12861 GCA_036851875.1 Novacerus sp. FZ-2019
TATTGGAAAATTTATTTGGAACTGGAACTTTGAAGGAACTGAATTGAATTTCAGTTAATTTAAAAGTTTTATTCATTTGTCAGTTCCAATAGCTTCCAGTTCTTAGAAGAAGCCTATATTTCAGTTCCAGTTCCACGGAACTGGAGCTGAAATTGACAATAGTAATCAGTTTTAGTTAACTGACTCAGGAACTGATACAACACTAACTAAGACTAAAACTTGCCTTCTTGCGTAGTTCTCAAACAATGTATGGAATATAAACAAAGAAAATATCAACACATTGTAATCGAGCACCGCGCTATCCTTAGGCTCAATTTAATTTGAAGCACAAACCACCCAACTTACACCGTAAATAACTATCGTACAGCTTATTCAATTTGGAACGTTTCAATTCGATCCGTTTTACTTCAATTTATTGTACTTTGAAACGAAACGAAGTAAGTTTTCGTTTCGATTCAGCGATGCATGACACGAAACGAACTGAGAATAAGTGAAACGAAACTGTCCGATCACTAAAGTATATACCTAACTAAATATAAAAAATAAATAGTATTTGTTTTTTAGATAACTTTTAATTTTAATTTGTAAATTCGGTGTGGAAAACAAGAAGGTTTTAATAGGCACCTGACATGATTGGTTAATAAGCCACCTAAGTTCAAGTCTGGTTTAGGGTTATATAGATCAAGCAATTGGCTCAAGTAGACTACCAAAGCGTGTAAAATGCATTTGCATTAGTTTGCTTCAGTCTTCCCTCCGTGACTTTTTTCATCGTTCGTATATTCTCTTTTTTGTTTCTTTATGTATTCTTTCCCTTATAGAATCAGCAACGGACTGTTTTCGGTTTCTTAGGGAATCTAGTCTTGAGTTTGATGTGAGTTGAACTGAGGCTGGTGAATTGAAGCTGCGGTAGGTATGGTGACTGGTTGGTGATAGTGATTGTGATGATGGTGGTGGCTTGGTGGGGATTCGGTCGGTTATGTTGGAGTTGGTCCATAGGGTAAATCCTACCTTCCGGGACCAAACCATCCCTGCATCCCAATGATCTCTTCTCTCCTCTGCTCCTAAACTTCTATATATAGTATACTCTATTCTCTTATTCTTCTTCTTCAACATACATAGCATGCCATAGCGCTTCAGCTCCAATTCTAACTCAAACTTCCACCAACCAACCTCACCACCAACACTTCTACTTTTCGTGCCATCCTATAGCATAACATACCGCTGTCTACACTACCAAAGTCATCACATCACTGCGATCATCACCATCATCATCATCATCGCCGTCATTTCTACCCTCCCTTCCTTTGGCTTTGATGACTTCCAATAATGCAATGCAACTTGACAATGAACATGAGGGGTTTCTCATCTTTCCTATCCTCGTCATCTAGTTTCATATTCAGCTTCTGGTTTGATAGCAAAAAGAATTCTGCATGATTTGCATTATTTAAAAGTATATTGCCCAACTTAAAATTGCGGTTGGGAGTCCTGAGTTCATGTGTAGTTGACTGACTTTGACTAATACTTATGTATAAACTGTATGTACGGTGTTTGTCAAGCATGTTATTTTTTATTCTCGCAGTTCCTCCGCAAATAATAGATAAGGAGACGAGCACAGATCTGGTGGTGAAGGAGGGTTCGAATGTTACACTTCACTGTAAAGCCAAGGGCCATCCAGAGCCGTACATTATGTGGAGGAGAGAGGATAATCAAGAAATTCAATACCAAGGCGTCATGGGTAAGTAAAGAGATTATCCATCTTAATTAATGAGATGAAGCCCTCCCCGTTTTACGGCTAACGCGATACAAATATCTATACGTAGTCTGTCTACACAAAAACAACATACAAATACTCCCGTATAGGATTGTAGTGGTGCTTTCAACAGTCAAATCACACAGCCTCAAAAGCCTCCGGACTTGTGAAAAGTAATTATAGAGCATCCTACTACGCCGTTTAAACCATAGTATGAAAGAAGTTAAGAAGATCCCTATATGTGTAACTGAGTTAGAGATTCTAACAAAAATAAGGACGAGAATTTTAACATTTTCTCCTTCGACAAAATGAAAACTGACCTAACCTGGTGTGATTTATAAATCCCCTCCTGGCACAATAAACACTAACTTTACTTACAAACTAATTATTCTCTGTGGTATGAAATTGCTAAGTTTATGCATCTAACTATTATATAAGCACCTATTATCTATATGTAGAGTAGAACAACAGAGAGGAAACAATCTCTCTGACACTACTTCTGCGTCCTCTTCATTCCCTAAGTCCAACCCAGCCTACTTTAATAATCCTTTCCGGCCTATCGCCGTGCAACCGTACTTCAGTGTCTTTGTATACACTGTACATTTTATAGGCATGCTCATGCGGTAGGATCCAGATCCAGCCTACATTTTATTCCATCATACGCTAGGGTNTACACTGTACATTTTATAGGCATGCTCATGCGGTAGGATCCAGATCCAGCCTACATTTTATTCCATCATACGCTAGGGTAGGTACTGTGCGAAACTTAAGATCCTAAACTGGCCTGGCCTGGCCTGGCCTGCTCTGGAGTGAGCAGTAAGTATTAAAGAGAAAAACTGAAAATCGTGTTGCCTTTCACTTCACTTTCACTCTTTTTCTCTCACTCTCTCACTCCCGACTGAAACAGAAAGCAAAGCTATATTCCTCAACGGCCAAAAATGTCTTTAAGCTTGAGTCATCTCATCTCATGTGAGCAGCAGCAACAGCCCCCACATGAGCTTAACTTTCTTCAGCCTTGTCTTTGCCTTGTCAATGAAAATGACAAGAAGATGGCTTGGCTAGTGGTTCGTAAAAACTAGGGGAAAAATTGTATATAAGTACATTAGCCTCTCTATATTTGAAGAAGCCACCACCACCACCTTCTCCACTACATATAACACAACCCACAGCATAGCATGGCAACTAATAGCAAGCACATCTTGAATGGCAATAGCAAAATAGACAGTCAAACCCAGTCAGAGTACAAAGTCAAGTCAACCTAAAGACATACACATCCCTATTAGTAGCTGGAGCAGTTGCATTACAAGTTAAGTTAGATACGATTGCTTGGTGGTAAAGAAGCAAAGGTAGTGAGTAAGAATAGCAGACTCACATACTCACTCTTCTATACTCTGGCTTACTTACTGCTGAATTCAGCTGTGTTGTGTTCTATGTATGTATGTATAATGTATGTATGTATATATATGTGGGTATGTACGTTTGTATGTATGTAAGTATTTAGTTGAGTTTAGGTTTAATAGGGGAAATTGCCAGGAGGGAAAATTGTTGTGTCCGGAATTAAAGAGGATAACTTAATCAGGAGCAAAAGTTGTGGGATGTTGATGTTGATGCCAGTAGTACTGACTGACTGGACTGACTGTGTTCAACACCATACGAATACTAGGGTATGGATATGAATACTACTGTAGTGTAGTGTAGTGTACTGTACTATAGTGTAGTATAGCATACATCCTCAAATATGTACTCCTGGCTGTTGTTGATGTTGATGTGTATATGGCTGTGGATGTGGAGTTGATGCTTGCTGCTCGGAGCCAAATCTCTTTTCATCCTCGTCTTTCTTTGCCTTGCTTGGTCATGTATGCTGAGGAAAAAGCAGGGTGAAAAATAACTGGCGGAGTGGCATGGAGAAGTAAACTGGAGCCAAAAAAGCTGGATAGAAGCAAAACCAACTACGCGGCTAAATACTTTACTCTACCTATACATATTATAACATAACATAACGCAAGAGAACATAGCATATAATATAATAAAATTATAGTAGCTCCTCGCTCGCATGCTACAAGATAGAAGTTTATGCACGTAGGCCCATTTTCGACATCTAATTTGGGTTGTTCTCTCTTTCACCGCGGGACAAAATTTGTCCTGTCAGCAAGGCAAGGCTAGGCACTGTGTGGCTGAATGCTCTGCGAGGCAATAGAAATAGTAGCTAAACATAAAGTCAAGTCTATATATTATAGTCACTCACTCACAAAGCATCACATCCCATTGCAAAGTAGTAATAAAAATTATGTGATGATGGTGTGTCTAGTGCGTCTAAAAACGATGCATTTGCTCTTATTTCTCTTATTAAAGCTACACATGATATTTCTATGTTATTTTCGAACTAGTATGGAGTTTTTAATGTACTATTTCAGTACTTATTGTTAGTACTGAGTACACATATGCCCATAGAAGCAAGCAGTACTGAATGAACGAAATTATAATTTCACAGTTTATATAACTGAATGCAATGCAACGAACGAACATGACAGGTGAGCTCATGATGAGGTTATGAGTTGCATTTGCGGCTTGTCTGTGTCTGTTATGCGTGCTTAGTTGTCTGGTGAAATTTGGCTGTGGCTACAGCTAAAAGCTGGAAGCAACAAAATGATTATATCAACGGAAAATTTTTGAACGACCACGTTCAGTATTAGATGTACAGTATATTTTTAGTAAAGGTATATAGATATGTAGTATGCCTACATATGAAAGTAATAATTATAATGAAAATATTACAGACGTAAGTTGACTACTCTAATGCGGGGTGACTTGGTTGAGTTAGATGATTTGATAGGAACTTGGTGAAACATCCATCCTTGCTTTCCCTTTCTCTTAGTTACAATCTATGTAGGTAGATACTACTCTTTGATTTTGGGTCGCCCTTTACTGTACTTTCTATCTCTCTTGACTTTCTCTTAACGAAGTGAAATGAAACTGCAAGTGAGAGTATATATAGAGAAAGAAATAGATTGGAGTGCATGAGAGGAGTGAAGTGTAGTGTGTAGCGAGCATTAAAACAGCGATTGATATATTTGACACAGTTATAGCATAATAAATAACGGAGTTATTGGTGGTCTTAAACTTTCACATTTATTAGAGTCATTCGACAATTCTCTATCTTCCTGGTATATTTCTATACCCAAATCATCCTTACACATAGTTGAACCTTAACCTCAAACCAGAAATATGTCTGATATCTGTATCGTTTTCAGTGATTATTTCATTTCATTTCTGTCCTGAAAAAAATGTGGTGATATTTTCCTTCCTTTTCTAGTCTGATCTATTTAGTTGACTTAGTTTTATTTTGACTAAATAAAAAGTTAAACCGGTTAGTCAAGTCACAGAAAGTCAAGTAAGTAAACACAAAGTCAAACTATTCAGCTTCATCTCAGCTTAAAGAATTGGATGCAATTTTTTTCATTTTATGGAGCCAATATACTACACCACTAACCAAACCCATATACCAATAGACCATACAATATGTTCATTCATACATACATACCTACTTGCATATCAACACACACACGCTCAAGCATAGAATAGGATTTGGTTTATATATCCCAAAGAATTTTTCATTTTTGCTTCCTCAAACGGAGTAAAGGTAAAAATAGAATCTTCAACTTGTACACGACATTTTTATTAGCCTCGTATTCCATTGTATTCTTCTTTACTGTACTATATCTTAACTTTTTGAGACAGACGTTTCTATTTACTTATGTACATACAGAACATATATACCTGCAAATATATATATATACTATGAAGGATGTATGCAGGCATAGAAAAGCTGCATACGCAGCAAAAGCTCCTCCTGTCCGGGATAAATCTATTGTAAAATGCAGCGTAAAAATTCCTTTTCTTACTACTATATCTATGTATGCACTCGTTTTCTTTTGCTCATATCACTGGTTTCCAGAGGAGAAAAATATGCATGCATGCATGCATGCTTTGCGTAGCTTTCCTTACTACATGATATAGGTGTGCGTAGTTTAGTTTACTCTTTCCCTACATCCATACAAATGCAGAGCAGTGAGCTCAGTACACTACCGTATACGTAAAATAGGTAGCTATGTATGTATGTAGATTTTTTCTACGTATAGTAGGTATAGAAGAATGAACTAGCCAAGACTAAGTTGATGTGGAAGAACCAGTCTAGTAGTCTTCCCTTTTCATAGTTTGCTTTACTTTGCTGTGGTTTAGTTTCACTGGTATGCATAGTGTTGGCAGCCGAGTTTTATGCTCGGATTTAAGGAGGTATTTGGATTCATAGCCTTCATTCAGTTCAGTCTCTGTTTTGTATTATAATATAAGTAGGTTCGTTGCTGAAGCTCAGGTTTAACTCTCTCTCTCTCTCTTCTCCCTCTCTAACTCTGTAAATTTGAGTCGAGTTTAAAGACTGAATTTGCGTTAGTTCTGCAACTCAACTCCACTGAACAGAAAACGGGGTGAAGAAATGGAATGAAACTGAAGCCTAAACTATACTGTTGTGTATATTATGTAGTGTTGTAATACGTACATCAGAACTGACTAAAAGGAATGCAAGCATTGCATTACACTGCAATTGGAAGCAGAACACAGATAGAATGAAGGAAGATTGAATACATAAGCAGTTCACTATGTATGTAGAGTATGTAAAGTTTTACTTTGTGAGATTTAGATGAGGTTTTACTTCACTTAGAACATAGAGAGATAGGTCATTATTATATTTATGTAGGCTAATACACTGCAGCATGATGTTGAATGTGTGCGCATGCATGGTCAACAGAAAATCATTTAAATGCATTGTGAACTTAGTGTTGTAGAGGTTGGGGGTAGGTGTTGTAATTTTATTTAAGGGTTTATGTCATTAATTTCTATTCCTAAAGTCTAATTTTTTATTTCACCTCTGAAAATATTCTGTAAACAAACACAAATAAATACTTCGTGTAGTAAGTACAAAGTGCAGTTGACGGTGTGAGTTTTGGTTTAAAAATACTTAACTCTTGTGTTGCAGTGAAGTACAAATAAACTTGCGGACTTGGAAATAAAACAGCTGCAGTCAAATATATATTTATTCGTGTGCAGAAATAGAGAGATAGACATTGAATATCTTTTCTACTCTGTTCACTTGCTTTACTTGCATGCATGTCTTTTTGCTCTCTCTTTCTGTCTCTACAAGATATATACAAGTAGATATAAAACGAAAAAATAGCATGAGCAGACGTCTCATTCACTCGAGTCAAGTCACACTGTGACACTGGTCTTGTAGTCCTGTTCCGTGCTTTGGCCCTGAGCTGAGTGAAAACTGAATAGGTAAAAGAGGACGAAATTGAAAATGTAAACATCGTAAGGAAATGGCACTTTTGGGAATTCGAGAAATAATGCTTAAGTTAAGGAAGGGAAAATGATGGTGAAGGAATGAAAGAAACGAAGAAGAAGAAGAAAAAAAAACATTTCGTCCCGCACAGTCCGTCTCTTTTTACTCTACTTTACTTCACTCTCTCTTCTCCTTTGGGTTTCCTTTACTACACTTCACTTCACTCTCCTTTGCTTTGCTTTACTTTACTTCAATTCCCTATGAAGCATTATACTCATACTATGTTATATATACTATGTTATGTTCTATCTGCAAACGAAACGGATAAAAAAATCACGATCACAAAAGATCATCACTTCCTTCCTTTACACTCGTGATTGTATTATGTCTATCTATCCATCCATCTAAATATCCATCTCTATATCCTGCTGGTCTGCCTTGCTTTGGTTTTCACTTTCAATCGACTTGACTTAACTTGACTTGACTTGGCCTGTGTGAACTGTCTCGCCTCGTTCTCCTTTACTAAATACATGCCGCTCCTCTTCCACGTTTCCCTGTATATAAATAAATACAATAGACAGACAGAATACAGAGAGAGAAGAGAGAGAGAGAGAGAGAGATAAAAACGGAAACTTTTAGAACCCTATCCATCTGCAGTGTTTCTACACACGCAATAAAAGCAGAGATCGGAAAATTAGAAATTTCTACTCTCCACCGAAACTATAAAGTGAATCGAACGACTGAATAGAGGGAATCGCCAGTATTATGTACAGTGTTGTATATGAGACCGGCTATCTTGGCTATGTATGGCTTTATTAGCCCCGGTTGCTTGCAACGACAACAGTAGTAAACTGAATAGAATGAATCGAATTGAATGGTTCAATGCAACTGCTTCTTGCTTGGTTGACAATTCAATCCAATACCTATTTATATGATTGCCCTATCGATAAGTACCTCTGGTTTATTTCTATCCTGATGTATGTACGAAGGATGGGGAAACACTACATGCTAAGATTAAATAAATAAAATAAACCCCTGGCCCTAGGTTAGTTCTTTTTACTGTAAGGAAGGATAAAAATCCGAAGCAAAAAATCCATGACAGTCCTCCTGGACTCTATTTTTTCCTACTCTCTCCCTCTAACTGGGTTGGTTCAAATGAAATTGTAGATGATGATCTGATCAAGGATGAAAGCGCTGGATAAAGGGCAAATGTCTTCTTTTTATTTCATCGAATCACACTGTGGCAATTGTACTTTTAACCGTTCACTTAAGGAGACTTTTATTACTTTGTAGGATAAATTAGCTCCTTAGTTGAATGCCTATTTCCGAGTGAAATCCAATGGAAATCGTAAATTGAATCTTACATAGTGTCCAGGTCAGGTTTTTTTGGCGAAGGTTAAGTGAATATTCACTGTCTTGACTTGGATTTGATCTACTTAAGGCAATTGAGTTAAATTGCAAATTAGTGAAATTGTAGCCCACAATGATGAAGGAAATTTGAACATCTAAATGAAATCTTTACTATACTACTGTATATAAATGTTTATAAAGCAACATAAAACCGGTTATCTCAGAGACAGCAGACCAGTCCTAACGTAACATAATAGAATAACACATATTATCTCTAGTGAAGAAAGAAGATTGAATTGCAACTGAGGAGTAAAGGAAACAAGGAATTTCCTGCATAAGTGAAAGTAAGGAGAACAATATGTGAGTCATATATATACCCTGTATAGTTGTTTCTGCATTCATATACAGTGCAGTAATGTATAGATAGACTTGCTTTATAAACAGACATACCTACGTAGGTAGGTATTTACATCCTCTACTGTAGGTAGGTAGGTAGGTACTGTAGGTAAATATATGTCAGGGAAGAGTAATAAAAAGTCCTAAAGAGAAGGAAAATTGTAGCTACGTGTAATATTATGTGTTCTTCTTCTGCTGCTGCTACTCCAGTTCTATTCAACTACTGTTCGTTCAGTGGAAGCTTATGTATCTGTATGTATGTGTATGTGTGTTTGTGGGAAGGGGTTTGAGAAAACGCAATGTTGATGTAAATTCCCGCGATTTGAATTCCAAGTATTTGTTTGCCTGTTCCTAATGGGACGACAGTTCTGGAATATTAAATTTTTCATGTAGACTAAAAGTGGAGTTGGTGGGTTGGTTGGAACCGGAGCTGGAGCAGAAGCTGAAGCTGTATGTAGATATAGCTAGTGCCTGTGACTGTTATGTTAGCAGTCAGTGTTGTAGCAGTAGTAGTAGTGTGTGACTGTATGGAAGTTAAGCAGAAACGATTCACAAGAAAAGAAGGAAAGCGTATACGTATGTATGTATGCACACAGTGTATTTATATAGAACCACCATCTGAGGAATCGGAATCTCTAACTTCTTTTGTAACTTGAAGTTGACTAAGTGTTCCGCTCTGCGGGAAAGACGACAAGGAAACCACAAACTATTTGATTACAAAGCAATGTAATGTGGAACGGGAGACTATACACTGAAATCTTTTTCTTTCTTCTTTCTGTCTCTTCTTGGTATACAGGGATGGGTAATTTTTTCAGAAATATTATCCCTGTATGCGATTTCTTTAACTGAACGCTGTACGAATAGAATTTAAACATTATGACTAAAATTTCAAAAATTATCTTCTGAAGAATTAAGAGCTGATTTTATAATCTTATAATACAGCCCTTAATTTTAGCTTCAGCCCTATATGTATGTACGGTTGCAAAAGGATGGTTTAAACTTGGGATTAACGCTTTCTCGTAGTCACAGAAATTCTGAATTGAATTCTGTGAAGCATAGTGGAAACATTATTTCGTTTGTATATCTAAAAATACCATGATTCGTAAAACCTCTTAAAATAGGTTCTTGTAGGAATATTATGCAAGAATAAAGTATAAACAAAGTAGATATAAAGAGGATATTCAGAGAGAAAAGGAAGAATTAGGTAAAGTTGTGTTGTCAGTTATACAGTTGGCTGTATAGGTAAGTGGTTTGGGCTTCACGCCTCCTTCTCTGAGATTCAGTTAATTTACAATAATTTCCTGTCTTGACTTGAGTTTCTGTATAGCCTACTTGCACTTTGAGCTCCAGCTTGTAGGCATGGCAGGAAGCGGTTGTTTTGTGTAGGTGTTCCTTTAGCTGTTTCCTAGAGCACAAAACACGGAAACAACTTGAAGGAAAGCAAAGCAAACGTAACTCAACTATAAGTTAAGTAAAGTTAAGTTAACCTCTTAGCTTATATATGCAGTGCAGAATACAGATTACATACACTACCTCGAGGAGTCGAGCCTCGAGTTTGTCTTAGAACAAGTTGAGTCGAGTTGAGTTGTGAGCTGAAACTGAGTTTTAATGCAATATATAATACACAACACTCCTATCTCACCCGATTTTCTCCTAAACTATATATAGATATACTACAACTTTTAACAACGTTAGCAATGCTATTTACCATACAGCAAAGACAAGAGAAAGAACGAAAGACGCTTTTGTACTTTTCCTTGCCATGATGCAGTCGTACAAGAAACACACTACAAGAGAAGAATCAGGAATCTCTCTCTCTCTCTATTTCCTTCGGTATTCCCTTTCCTCTCTTGCTTTACTTGTTACTTTACTTTTCTTTACTTTTTCCAAAATGGATGGCAAGAAGAGTGGTTTTTGAATAATAGATGGGTTTTGTAAAAGACTTCTGTGAATTGCAGATTGATTGATTGCAAAAATATGGAAATCCTGAATTCCGTTTCTTCTCATGTCAATGCGTATCTTTCTAATATCTTTGTCTTAACTCTCAACTGCACTGAGATGGAATTCATGTTCACACTCTGAGTCATGGAAAGCAAACAATAAAAACACTACAGAATATAAAAGAAAATGTACTAACGCCAAACAATCCTACAACAAATTGTAGATATGTTTTGTTATTACTTTTTCCTCTTTGAAACTCACCGAGTCACTCCTTTCCCAACCAAAATGTAGGTTGATTTTTACAAAATTCAATCATGGGTATCTCCAAAAATAAATACGATGGAAAATTTCCATCTGCTAGTTGTTCAACAAAATGAACATGGAGCAAAGAGAGGAATGACTTAAAAAATAATTGTGAGATCAAGTGACCAAAGCGATGAGTTGAAAAGTAGGCAGATCATATATACATTTGCACATATAATAAATACTCTTACGCATCTTTTCCGATTGTGTCCATATATACTTACATACAGTTAGATTAGGTAACTGAAAAAGGGGAAGAAATAAAACAATACTTTCGCTCAATCCCTCAGATTCAACTCCAATTTCCCTTTTTATTTATCACAATGAGAAACCTAGCCTGAATCGATACACACAAAAAATGTTTTCTCGTAGACTTCTCCGAAGACTTGTAAAGCAAGTAACATAAACCAAGTCAAATCAATGCAAGATAATTCTTCTGGCTTTGATTTAACTTAACGTACAACTTACAGCAGAATGGAGAAAGCAGATTTTGCTCTCCGCCATACATTACATTATCTTTCTGTTCTATTGCATAGTAAATAGAGTAAGAAAAAAATAGACAGGAAAGACAGACAATACCCAACCACCAATTTGATTCAAGTAAAAAATACGATGTAGAGAAATAAAGCGAAAGAATTTCCTGTATTTGTCTCTCTTATACGGTGTGATGTGATTCCGTAGATTCACCTTACAAATAATACCTTGCTTTACTTCAGCGTTAGCATCAATGGGCAATAGGCAATAACATTATATGCATAAGAAAATAAGGGTAAAAGGTAAGATTTCCTGGCTTCTATTTCCTTGTTTCTATTCCCTCAATTTCAAGCCGTGGTATTGTCTGTGTTTGGTTTGGGTTTCTGTCTTCTGTAGTTCCCTGGTTTCATTTCTTTTCCTTTCATTTCGTTTTTTTGAAGATCCATCGGGCGGGATGTGTGGTTTGGTTTGGTTTAGTTTGGTTTGGTCTTGTTGAGTTTGATTAGGTTTGCTTGAGGAACGAAAGCGGTAGGAGGAAGGTTCCGTTGCCTCCTCGAGGTTTACGAACGTTTACTTTACTTAGGTTTATGTTTACGTATGCGATGCTCCTTGAATAGAAATCACTTTTAGCTTTTCTTCCTATTTCTCTGCTCCTATACTTTCTTTTCTCTCTTTGTCTCCAATGGCCTATCATATCTGTGGAGAATGTCTTATACATTCCCTGTTTTAAAGCCAACCCAAGATAGATAGCTGACTGTGTAGAAACTGTGCAAAGTTGATGCAGGTCTGAATTGCACACAGAGCTTAGAAACTTTACATTATACATTTGCTCTGGTTTCCTTTGACTTGTTTTATTTTGCTGAGGTCGGAGGGTGTGTATGGTCAGGCCCGACCTATTACTCAAACTTTTTAGACTGCATGAGTGTTTTCCAAATTTAATACTTACTTTCTCTGAATTGAAATGAATGTATGGATGAAGACTTGGGGAAAATTGAAATGCTTCCTCTTACAGTATCACCAAATTCATTGATTCATGTTTTCATGTTTACAAACAAATTCTGTCTCTTAAGTTTAGATTAGCTTAGTTTACCTGAAATAATATTTTCTTACATAATGAATTACCAAGAGTGTAAGCAAATTCACATATTCACACCACAACATTTTCAGTTGGATAAATTCTGTATATATGGAAAGGTAAAATAGCTAAGCACATCTTAAGTTCTAAACAAAGCGTGGAATTGAAAGAAACTGAAGGAATTAATGAATAGATGGATGGATAAATAAACGGAGAAAGTAAAAAGAAAGTTAGTCA
>JAAXYV010000366.1:0-12856 GCA_036851875.1 Novacerus sp. FZ-2019
GCTTTATACTGTTCTGTTCAGGTTAGTTAGATAGTGTAGCAGCGAATCTCCATTCTCTTGCGTTAGTTGCAGGAGGTATCTTTTGATGATAATGTATATGATTTTCGATATTCAGTTTTGTATTATGGCTACAGGTTATATACTACATTGAGTTTAAATCCCATTCTTATACCAATTTATGTTTAAGTACAAATGTTTTACAAATAATATTACTTGTGGATTACAGTTTCACTATCAGATAAACTCCCCGAAGACGCAGATCCTAGATTTCCGGAGGAAGAAGGTCTATTTGTGGGTCATCCGTTGTCAATTGGAAACAAAAATTTGAATCGGTTGGAACGCCGATTACTGAAAGAAAATGCCCTGTAATCTGATATATTTGGGAATTAGAATTTCCCATATATTTAAATCGTATTTGATATTTAGGTTACCTTAAATGTGTAATAATTAAACCTTTAATTATGCAGTGAATGGTTTGGACAAGATGGACAACTTTTTAGTTTTCCAGATCCTTACCGCCCAGAGAGAATTCAATTATTCCGAGATGAAATTAAGGAAGAAGAGTTTGCCAAAAATATTGTTTACGTCCCAGTATGTTGTAATACAACACTTCTTGATAAAGTATATAAGGAAGATATTCGTGTTATTATTTCCTGATTTTGGTATTAGGCAAAGTTAGATCCTTTTCAAGAATTCCAGCTTGATCCAAAAGTGAGTTACGAAATCATTGCTGATGTGGGGTCTCTAAACTTCACACATCATCCCTTGTTTAGCAAAGAGCATGTGATGGCATCTAGACTCGATACGGCTTTCCAAGAATATTCACGACGGTAAAGTGATCAGTAAATTCTCTACTAATTTCATAGGAGACTAAAATGGTGTTATTTTTAACGTAGATTGGAAATGAAGACATCTGAGAGGGCAGAAAATAAATTAAAGGCACTTAGGGAGGCTGTGATACATGGAAAAGCAGCTTGCGAAACCGCAGAGAGTAGTTTAGATAAAAACAGTTTGGAAGACGAAGAGGAGAAGAAAACAAAAGATAACATTTTTCAATTAAAAGACCGAATTCAGAGGTATAGAAGTGAAATGCGTAAAACAAGACTAGAACGTGACCAGTCTTTATGGGATGACCGGGCAGCAATTGCAGCTGTCCTAGATACTTGGAAGGCCCTCAAGGCTATCCGTCACGATCAAGGTTCACTTTAAATATATATAAATTGTTTTTTCATGATTGTATAAACTGATGAATTATAATCTCTGGATTTACTTCAGGTTTCACAAACACGCTACTCAAACTGAATATCATCACCTTGCAAGAAGATTACCATTCAGAAAAAACTATTTGGCAGGAAGAAATGGAACAGGAGTGTCAAGATTTGAAAGAAGAGTATGAAGAAGAATATATTCTCAACTTGGCTAGATACCGAGCGAAAATGAAAGAATGGAGTGAAATGAAACGACAAGAGAAAATAAAAGGCAAAGTTGAGAGCGACCGCAAAAAGAAACAGAAAGAAATCAAAGCTAGAAAGCGGTCTGTTGGTAATTACTATTTTTTAATCGTTTTGTTGAATGAGATTTGAACTGTCAATAATTATTTGTATTACTAGAATCGGATAAACGAGGTGATGATGAGAGTAATTCTGGAAGTGGCAGTGATAACTCTGAGGTCTCACTCTCTAGAAAACCAATACCACCTGCAAAATTCGATGCTGAAAAAACCAAATCAGCAATTGAAAAGAGGTGTACTGATCATTCCAAAAATTTGAAGAGCAAAGCAATTATTGTATTCTTACTCCTTTTCATTGTATAAAATATTCATCATAATCTGCATACAGATTTCGAGAAGTTAAGAAACAACCAGGTGAACCAAAAATCGTTTTGGAACTATTGAGATCAATGACAATTACTGCCAAGGCTCAACTGCCTCCTGGGTAATTGAAGTCTACATATATTAGGTGCATGGCTAAATTCTCTAGAGATGAATAACTATTATATAACTCCATATATATTTCATGTGTGTATAAAGTACCTCTAAGGAAGAACAGCGTCGAAAAATAACCCACCGTACAAAAATTGAGCTCCGAATTCTTTTTAATGGCAAACTGGTATGTTCTATCGTACAAAGTAGCAATCACACAAAAGTTTAATTGCTAACAATATAATACAGATAAAAATATAATACAATATACAATAAGGTTTATCGATCCAAACCAAAGGATCTCAGTCCAGAATTTTCAGCATTTTTTGGTCTCACAGTGCCAATAATAGTAAATGAATGGCCTGAGTCCATTATTATTGAAATTTTGGAAACAGGAGGAATATCCAAAAATATCATAAGTGAGATTGATCTTGCACTTCCAAACAGGTAGTTAATTTATTGTTTTATTGTACTATTAAACTCTGCTTATGTATGCTTAGGTCATAATCATTGGTGTTTCTTGTTTACCATTGCTATAGTAAAACCTCTATCGACCGTTGCCATATGCAAAAAATGGAGTTTTACTCCGATAAAGTTGTTAAAACGGGGCATGCTGGCGTGGGTTGTGGAACAGAATATGAGATCTTGGGAACTGTATGTTTTTATAATTGCTTTAATAGAATAGTCAGAGTGTTACTTTTGATTCAGAATACTTCTTCTGACGAATTTGAAATAACTTTCAGGAGATAGAGACTCTTTATACATCTGGCTTCGCCACAGTCCGAGTAGGATGGTCTACAGATAAGGATGGAAATGTTTTGTGTCCTAAAGGATTCGAAAATTTGCATGAAACGGAAGACGCTGACAATTTTAATTTAACATCAAAACAAATTTTTCGTAATGAAAACGTTCAAAAGTGGACAGAAAATGCACAAGTAGATCCTAACGACCCCCAAAATGCTCGCTGGTTGAATATGGTTATAGTAAGTTTCTTCGTAACTTTATTGTGTATAGAGTATTGAATCTTCAAAAATCTACAAATGCATTTATTCTTTAGAAAAACATTTCACATCCACAAACAAAGAAATCTAGCAAATCCCCAAAGCTTGGTGACGGAGATGCCACCCAGGATTTTACGTTAGACAAACTAATGTCGGAATTTGACTTTTGTTCAATGGAGTCTTTAGAGAATTCGTTACGATACCGCATCCTTCAATTAAGAGATGACGAAGTTCCAGAGTTCAAAGGACTGAAGATGATTCCAACTTTTGAGAAAGATGTTCCACTAGATGCCTTTGAGGTTTAATTACGGCATGAAATAATAAGCGTTCAAGACATGTGTTTGTATATATGTGAAAGAATAACTTTTTGTATGATTCATTTAGGCCTATGAGCGTCGCCTGAAAGAAGATATGAGAAAAAGGTTGGGAGAACCTACATTAGGCAAGACCGGACGGAAAAGATTATTAGATGAAGACTCTATTTACGAATCGAATAGACTAGAGAAGATTCGAGAGATGAGAATAAGTGTTTTACAGTTATTTGAAAACTCTCTGAAGCATATTACCTTTGAAGATATAGTTGTGGAAGAACAAATACCAGATATTGGGTACAAAAAATATTAAATAATGTTTAGAATTGTGCACTTGTGCTACTATTAATTCTATAAATATTTACCATATCATACCGTTTAGGACTCTGGGACTTAACCTAATGACTCTATTTCAACCACGAAGACCTTTGAAGCCCACTCGTAAAGAGAGGAAACGCATACAGGGTTCAACTTTAATTGACACAAAAATTAGTCTAATAGTAAATATTGTTCGGGCATTTAATCTTCCGATGAGAAAAGACACCGAAGTTGGACTTCTAAGTACTTTGATATATTATTTTTATGCACATATAGTGTGATTCCCTATGATTTCATTTATTGTGTTATAATCTAATTACTTTTACAGCGACGGAATCTGTGACTGGAGTTCCATTAATTAAAAAGCGTATTGATAGAAACACTGGGAATTATTCAACTGTGAAGCCGTTTGTTGAAGTTTGGTTCCAGAGGAATGTTTGTCGAACAACTACTGCATTGGGATCGAATCCTACGTGGAATCAAGAACTTCAACTTAATCTAGCGTAAAACAGTAGACATTTTAAACTCCTCCTCAGCGAGGCATACACTATTTAAAAAATATTATAAACACATCATGTACCACACAAGGCGTCAGTTTATAGACTTAATTATTTCGATTAATTCACAGAGTACCCAACGATGATTATTCACCATCTAATTTAAGTCGCATGGATGACTTTGTTTACCTTCTTGTCTACGATGAAGTGGCTATTGACCTTTTAGAAGACGATCGCAGGCGGGACACAGACATCCATCAGAGATTGGAGAAACGCTGGTTGGGATCCATCACTATTCCCTTCTCTACGTTATTCACCAATGGCAGGGTCCGTTGGACAAGTTGTATCAACAGGATGATTTTCATTAAAATGTCGGTTATGCAGATCCATAATTTTAATTTAGATTGAAGGGACGTTTAAGCTTAATTCACCCCCAATCCTGTTGGGCTACGAGGCTCAAGGAATGGCTACCCATTTTGGTCAACCTACAAATCCAGGGCGGGGCCACATCAGCAGTACTAATCTATTTGGTCGTCAAAGTCAACAAAGTTCCTTTCCATTCAGCAATCAAAAGAATGCATTTATTACTTTATTTATTACTTTGCAGCCTGGTGTAAATCCTTCAAATATTTCTAAAGTAAATTACGAAGACATGTCATAAACCCATACAAGTCAGAAAATAAACTTCTAAAAATATACCCGTTTGGTATTTAGGAAGACAGTGCAACAGGAGAAACTCCGGATATGATGAGTCATGTGAGATCGTGGAAGAACTCTTTTCAGCGAAAATTTTCTGATCGATTCATAAAACCTTTTGTAATGACTCCTGATGGAGATACTGTTCTTTGTACTCGATTTTTGAAACCTATCGAACCACCTGAAAGTCTTTTAATCTCTGGTAGATTATATTACGTAGTTAAGAAAAAAGTAGTAGTTAAATTCATTCGGTATCATAATCATCGTATGATAAAACTGGTCTGCTTACAGAATCAGAACTAATAAAAACTATGGAGGATTTAGCACATTATGTATCACTCTTTCCGTCTGTTCGAGACTCAACTCTAGGAATAACTGACTACAGTTTATGGTTTACCTCAGATGTATGGAAACATAATACATAATTTAAAAGTAAAACTTAAACAATTCCGTATTATTAGTAAAAAATTTATAGGTGTTTGTGATGTCTCCCGGTGGAGGAATTGAGGATCACGCTGTTCTACTTGCATGTTTTTTCTTACATTTAAATGTACCATGTTGGATCATTCAAGGAAATGCTATTCCTGACGGACCGACTACTTTCGTAGCTACTACATTCAAAGTATGTTGCTTGTCCGAACTACTGAATTCTTTATGAGATCCTTCACATTTGAAATTCTGTGGGCGATTTCTACTTTGCTGTACTCACACGTCCTACAAATATTTTACGAAGTTAAACTTTCAGCATATAAATTATTTAGAAGGGGCAGGGGGAGAAATGTACAAAATAACTTATGAATATTCAGGGTATATCAGAGGAGAAATCCATCGCAAAAAGCTTAAAGAATGCAGTGCTAATATGGAATCCCTGCAACGGAGAATATTACAATGCCAATGACAACTTTTGCCCTCTGCAGAAAGTATGGGCTGCCATAGGAAAACTTAATGTACTATTTATAACTATTACTGTTTCGCCAACATGTTAAATTCTGTTCATAAATAACGACGCATGTATTTTGCAAGATGTGGGCAAACGTATACGAGGGAGAAAGACCCCATCAACTTGACTGGGATATAGGGAAATCTAAACAATGGATGCCATTATTCCCCAAAACTGTAGCTGAAAGTAAAATCCCTAGTGTGCAACCTGGAACGCTCAAGTATGATACAACGATCTGTGTACCTTTTCCGATTTAAATGTATGCAATCATGTCTGTTTCATTTGTTACAGCTACAAAACACCAGATCAAATACAAGCGAATAGTTTGGCTCAAAGAATAGAAAGACATCTAAAAGAAGCTTTCATGAAATGGAGAAAAACATCCAAGTAAGAATAAAGCCAGTCAACACATATAATATACGCAAGTTTAAGTTAATGTTAATTCTATGTATAGGAATGCTATATGGATATAATTAAACGACTTCAAAGATTGTATTGTTCATGATTCAAGCTTCATTATTTACAGAACCAACTGGAATCGCTATTGCAGTGCTACTCTTCGTAGACTATTGCCTAAATTAGAGGAAACTAAGTCGGGACGATCACGCGCTCACGACTCCGGAACAGCCGAATCAACTTTAACGATTCAATCAAGCTCCCCTCCTAGCATCAACGATGAACATCTCTTGGAACTACGAGAAGTTATGACCTCCTATCAAGTAAGTTTATTTAAACCTTGAGAATTTTCTTTTCCTTCCTTATTAACTAACTTTTAATCCTTTGTATGTCGACTTTATTGTTACAAACTATTTCATTCCAAAGACTGATATGCCGTTGAGAAACCTTACACCCTAGAAATTCTATTTAAGAAAAAAAAATCAATGAATTTATGCTATCATGTATATAAATTGTTAGATCACTGGATTTCCTCTGCAGCAACCTTATGTGAACATGGAGTCTATAACTGAAACAGTTTATGCTACAGGAGTGCATACTATTGACACACCAGATGTAGAATTTGCTGTTGCCGCATATGCTCAAGCCTATCCAGCCAGTGTATACTCGGTCTGGATCTACGTTGCTGCACTTCACCGGCGAAAATAACTCATGGCACACAAGCAAATACGACGAGCAAACTCAAATTCACAACTTAAAACCAACAACTGTCATTACTGACAACAAACTTCCTGTTTCAGATTTATTGTTTACTTCTTTGTACGACTTTTAAATATTGATGCATTGAAAGTACTGGAAACGAGTCCATAGGTCATTTTCCAGAGGAAAAGTCCCTTGATATTTATTGTATCAAGCTGTTCATTCCATATGGCAAAAGCTGTAAATTTTATGCATTTTTCTTCCGTCTTGAGTAGAATCTGAACGATATCTCAATAGGTATATTTAGACTACGACAAGAATGATTTGGATTATGGTTTTTCGTTTGTAATTATTACTCCCTACGTTACGAAAACATTGCTACATTCCAAAGATATAATTGTTTTAATGGAAGTTTAATTTTTTAACAAATTTTCGATGTGGTTTTAAGGTTTTATTTTTAACTGTATTCAATTGATACAATATGTACTCATGTACTTTTAAAATCGCACGTGTCAACACAACACTCATAATCATACTGTAACAATTTTGGTTGGTATCAAACTTACAAAAACGTGTACAACATTTCCCAAAAACTAATAAAATGAGAATGAATCAGTTTCCTTTAGTACAGCAAACTATTAATTTTATAACAAACAATCCTGTGCAAATTTAGAAAAGTAGGACAAACAGACGTTGAGATTTGGAAAAATAAACAAACAAATGGCTACTTAAGTAGAACGGTTATCATGCTTATAACCGAAGAAAAGGTACTCAAATCGGACTTTAATAAATAGGTTAGTAAATATGAGTTATACAAAGGTGCGCCAACTTCAGCATCTTTTAAAAATCGAACGAGAAAAAGTGGTTATTCTATAAGGGACCAAAAGGGACATTTACTCACGTCGTGGAAATATTCATTGTAGCATTAGACTCAACACAATTTAAATTTAAATTCTAGTCAATTTGAGGACATATAAAAAATTACGACGTGTTAATTCTTCCGTGCAAAAGCTACATTGTTTCTTCAAATAATAACATCATTTTGCTCCCAGTAGATTTAATACCGTGACATAATGATTTGAATGGAAAATATTTCAAGTTACTATTTTATATAGCTACAATTAGAATTACTATCTCCCAAAGATATGCTCTCTTAGGCGATCCATTTTCTAAATTGTTCGTCGCTCCTTGGAGAAGTATAAACCACTTCCTCTTGTTTTTCATATTACCCTTAACCGAGCCATACTATTATAATACTGCAGATCGTTCAAACGACACAAATAGAGTAAGCAACAAACAAAATACTGGGTTGTCCATTTGAAGAACTGCTAAATCTATTGTCAGCGTATATATTTGATGAAGCATTGTAGTATTTGCCCTGAAGAATTAATACGCTGTATTTTCCATCTCCACATATTGACTTGAAAATACTGCTGAGTCAATTACTACCTGCCATATATAGCTGCTATGAGTAAAACACTCTTTTGGTTCCTTATAGAATAGTTACTTTTCTCGTTCCTTTTTTTTAAATGCTGAAGTTGGCTCACCTGAGTTTGCCCACCTTGAGTTATACCGATCATACTGACTGCTATCACTCACAACACAACTCCCAGTACAATCCCACCATTCGATCCGTGTGTATAAAACAATGCAAGCGGCAGCATCGCTACGCAACTAACTACACTGTATGGCTACGACTACTAATTGCTCTGTACAATATTCAATTTGTATCTTGATTATTACGAAAATACTGAGTGAGAACAATTAAATTTTAGATCAAAATTTTGTTGTCTTAACTGATTGTATGCGGTTTTTGTGGTTGCTATTTGGTTTGTAAAGTTTCAAATTCGTTGGAAATACGGAACGTGTACTTAATTAGACTTAGACCTGCAGGTATTATACACAAATGTTTTAACAACCGATTCAAGAGCAGATACACAATTACATAGTATTAACATTAGGATAGATGATCATTCAAAGGATAGCTAAATGTACCTACTTTTAAACTATTAGTAATTTAGATTGCGATATTCAAACTTTAAATTATTTACTTTGTCTTATGTTTGGAAATGGTAGGTGAAGGAATCAGGAAGAAAGTTGTTGGATCTTCTCATTAACTTCTGGGTTGACCCAGTAGTTGAGAGCGATGTCATCTAGGTGGTTATCAAAGTCAATTAAACTTCGATAAGCTTTGGCTTGAATTAGGGCCGACACGGTGGACAAAGCTCCATCTTCGTCTGGGAGCAATTTTACCCTCGATTCCTTTGCCTTGAGTTTTCCATCGGAAACTTGATACAAAGTGAATGGGGCACACTCCAAATTCGAATTTAGTTTGTTGTTGTTGACCTAAAATATAAAATAAAATATTTCATAGATTATATATTATATAAATATGTCTATAAAACATTCCATCTATTCATAAAATATCGACATCCTTAGATAAAGCAAAATACACACATACCATCACGACAATCAAACTGGGATTCGACTCAGTCAGTTTTTCTGCTATCCGTTGCGCCACAAAGTCTGGACTATTATCATTAAGGCCTTGATTAGCTTGATAATACCCGGCGATATCGTATTTCGCCCCTTTACAGTATTGCTCAATCTGCAAGTTAAATTGAATGAATGAATTATTCATTAATTCACCATATTCTAAAATATACAACACCCGAGGTAAAATATTTGTATTGTTGATTTTATTCAAAATTATCGATTCAATAAAACATTTTTACCTGAGCCAAAGCCAGCTCCATCATTGGCGTAACATATTTAGACATATGAAGAATGGGAATGGACTCATGGAAAATTAACTTCGAGCTTTGTGACTGACCCGACGAGTCACCGGTTCCACCATCATGATCAGATTTCTTCCGTAGTAAGACACCATTGACCGGATGCTGCGGGTACTTAGTCACATGCAGAATTACCTTCGAGAATGCTGGAAGGGCGAAAGTCACTTCCATTCCACCTTTTTCTCCTCCTCCTGAGGACGATGATGCCGACGACGGTGGGGATGAAGACATATTTTTTTTAAATTCACGTTTAGTAGTAACTCTCACTTGGATCAAATAATTAACACTCCTTAACCCAAAGTTCTCCAGCCAGTTCCAATAGCAGAAAAGTGAATAAGTTCACTGTTCCAGTTTGCTTTCCTACTAGTTCACTTTCAATTCAAGCAATTTTAGCACACGTCACTTCAAATCTATTTTACAACCTCACCACACCAAAGGAACGACCGCAGACTCAGAAGTAGTAGTAGGTAATAGATCAAAGATCAGGATCAGACTCAACTCAATTCAGCACACCCGATTCGACTTCATTTGGCCGAAGGAGACGGAGCCAGAGCTACACAAGGCAAATATTATACGTATATTATGTATTACCCTTTCTGCTGTGCTGCAGCCTTTGATTCCAATTCCACCGCTTTTCGATCGTCTTGGGCGCGTGTCTTGTCTAAACCAACTCGAAACTGGACGCCAGCTAAAAGTTCATATATCTTGACACTGGGTCTGAAGGATTACTCCTATGTATGTTCCATCACTACTTTATGTAGTATTTAGTTATACTGTATGTAGGTTGGGGTTAGATTCCAGGTGTGTCTTCTCCTAGCACCAAACATTGAAATGACATTTTTACACCATGAGTTGTGTGAAAAATAAATGAGAGGTTGTGCAACTTACCAAAGACACTTTTGTTTGTAGTACTAGTAGGCTTGGGGTAGTATGGATGGATTGGATGCTGTATGTATACACAATGTTGAATGTATGTGGGATGGATAAGTTCCTTCTTACGCACTCACTGCGATGGTTTGGTGATGGTAATAAGAAATAAGACCGACTCTGCTCTGATCTGACTGAACTGAAGATATAAAATTGGGAAGAAAGGAGTTTTTCATGTTAGNGTTCCTTCTTACGCACTCACTGCGATGGTTTGGTGATGGTAATAAGAAATAAGACCGACTCTGCTCTGATCTGACTGAACTGAAGATATAAAATTGGGAAGAAAGGAGTTTTTCATGTTAGATCCTAGCACAACAACATAGCAGGCAGACAGATGCACACAGTGCAGAAGTACAATTTGATGTTATTTGCAAATAGTAGAAATATTAAAGAAACGGTAACGCAAGAGACCAACGAATACAATTTCGGACAGTGAGAGTCAAATCAAGTCTCAGTTCAGATGTCGGTGGTACTTCTTCGAGTGTAGAGGCTTCGGGTTGACTAATCGTAGGTCGTGGTTTATTTTTACAAATTCATAATTTGGGTGATTCCATGAAAGTTTGAGTGCAGTGGGTGCCTGGAGTCTCCTGCTGGACTACACTAGGACAACAGTGTTCTAGGGGGAAGTGGTATGTGTTTCTGCTTTAATCACACTGTCATCAATTTTTTATTATACAGTCAATAGTATAGTTAGATTAGACCACAAAAGCTACGACGTAGGATTTTGTACAAACAGTTGGGACAGAAGAAAGAAGGAATACTTAGATATTCTGGAACAATACGCAAACGCATCAATAAACACAGGCAACATTTTGAAGGACAGTCAACAGTGACAATGGAAGGATATTTACTAAATTTTACATTTGTACATATTTCTGTTATATGTATAATATTAATTGTTTTGATTTTGTACATTACTAAAAGCAAAAATATTTGTTATTCAGGCATACGTAAAAATTTATTCAATAGTCACATTTTTAAACATTTTTGCATCCTAATAATATAATAACAGTGAGTGTAGGTTACATGTTAGATAAAGGTACGTTTTTTTAAATTTTCAGTTTTTTTAGCTAAACCGTTTTTTGAAATTTTATAATTGAAGTGTTTTGGTAACCTATTAATTAAGGTTTTGTATTTAAATTAAGTAATCTTTCCCCCACTCCTTAACTTGGACACTAAAGCTTCAGTGTCCAAGCTACAGTGTACAACTGTTTGCCCTCAGTTGTTCAAATTTAAATTTGGAGAATCATTCTTTTATTGCCACCCGATTTCTGTAATTTCACCTTACGTTCTTCCTTTGACTATTGTATCATTCTATGTGTACAAGTATGCATTCTGTCAGCTGTCATAATATTTTGTTTTTGGTTCTCAATTTGACACTTTTTATAACACATTTTTTGGATGTCTCCGTTCGGTTTGGAGATAGAAATACATTCAATCTGATTAGTTCATCGACAAATGAATCCTTTCCAAAATATTGAATGTGAAGGATAAAACAATCCTGAACAGAATTCCCTTAAGTCAAACGTGGACGGAATAGTGTAGATTTTTATGGTCCAGCTTTCAACATTACAACACAATTTCCATTTTTCAGTCGATGCGAATGACAGAGTGGTTAAGGGGAAGTCAAATGTGGGATGTTGTACGGATCCGACGCTTGTGCAGTGCCAAATTAGTAAAGTAAAAAATTATTTGTTGAAGTTTTTTGTGATTAATGGCTTTGAGTCATTGCCAAAAATATTTGTCAGCAAACCGTAAATGATCTTTTCTGCGGCATTATGGATGAGTTTAGTTAGATGTACGTTATTTACGCCTGATTCTGAGCGAAATGAACTGGCTGTCTGTACCCAAGGCAATATAGTGCATACTATTGATTGTCTCTATACTGTTGACTGTGTGATATACTAATAGGTACTACAATTGAGGGACTAAGAAATTGAAAGTTGAAAGTCAAAACCAGTTCCTTTTAAATGACTCATTAAATTGCCGTACCTGTAGCAAGCCGACATGCTTTGTGTGCAGATTTTTTGAGGTATTACTTGTTTTAATGATTTGTTGACAGTTTGCAAACAACTATTCCTTGAGCATATAGTGAGTAAGCGGCATTTTATTGCTTGTTAATGATATTTCTGTTATATTAAATTTAAAGATATGTATTTTATCGGTTTTATGAATCCAGTCAAATTGCTGTAATTGAGAGTACTTGGGAAAGTAATATTTCATAGTGTGGATGTACTATGATTGCTTATTAACGTGGCTATACCCCTTGAATTCATAAACACACCCGCGCAGAACATCAGAAATATAAAAAAATAAATAAAATAAAAGAGAATTCTTCCGTTCAAAGCGCCCCAC
>JAAXYV010000367.1:0-12855 GCA_036851875.1 Novacerus sp. FZ-2019
ACAGAACAGTACCTACACTACATTAATTACTAAATAGTCAATCGATTTTTTCCTAAACATTGTGATTAAACTCCAAAAAGTTGTAAGGTATAAATTTAAATAATAAAAAATTAGTTGTCATCTTCTGATTTCTGCAATAAACACGGTTTCTAAAGACAACTACTAGTGTAATAAAAAAAATTAGACATAATTAGAATGTTAAATAAGAAGAGTATATTATATATTAGTGACATCAATTGGGATAAATATAATGAAAATAATAAACTATAAACGTTACAATATTTTCTGTTGAATCTTAATGGCAAGTTCACTCAGTTGAAGCAGTTTATAAGGTCAACCCTGTAATGAATGACAAGTAAACCTCTATAATAAATAATAGTCAATTGGAACGAGTAAAGGTTAGACAAAGAGAGATAACTTTATTGAACTATAATAACAACAGAGACTCAAGAAGGACTTGTTGGCATACTCTGTTCATCATTGCATTGCAAGTGAGTATAGCTTGGCATCTACTTTCTTATCATCATGACAAATTCTAATCGTTTCATTTCTCTTTGCCCGATATATTTTTGGAGCTTTACGACCGATTCCAGGTCGAGTAGCGAGAGAAAAATCAAGATTATGCATATACTTGGCCATTGGAACTGTTCAACGACTACTATAAGAAGTATATACCGTATTCAAAGGATGGCCTGCCTCCTAAGGTGGCCGAGGGAAAAAATTGAAAGTTGGAAAGAAGGTCGGGGTTCGAAAGATGGTCGGTTTTTACATTTCATAGATAAAAGCATAATGGCATATATAGAGTATACAACAGCAGATAAACATGAATACATGTTTTATGGGCTAAACGACTTGATTTCATTGATACTATTCATCCTACAGATAGTATTAACCATAGCAAAAGTTGAAAGAATGATAATATAAAATACGAGCTATGAAAGTTGGCCGGGCCTCAATAAATAGCCGGTATCTAAAAAAGATGGCTGCGAGGCTATCTTTTGAATAAATACGGTATGTACCTTACAAGTTTCAGTCACAGTTCTCTGTGTAAAAACTCCAAGATTTAATGATTTAAATCGATGAGTAATTAAAAACTTACAACGTAAGACGTAACAACTAAAGCAGCTAGTCTGACAAATCGGCCAAACCGAATTATCTGATACTCATAAATCCGTTTATTTTGGTATTTGGGTGCCTAACCAACCGAAAATTTGGTAATCATGACAGTCCTAATTGATTAGTTAACATGAACTACAAAATATTTTGGTTGCCACGGAAACGATAAAAGTTCGATTGAAATGGCAACCAAAGAAAAGTCGTCAAAGAAACAAAACATTTGGTTGTCTTAGCCGCCAGAAAGTCATTAAATGTGAAAACACTTGGTTTCTATGAGGGTCAAGAGCACTTACCAACTGATTGTCCTAGAAATCACAATATGTACCATACCATAAACTTGGCTATGTAGAGAAATTTGGTTGCTATGGCAGCCAATAATCAGTCCTCATGGAAATAATTGGGATGCTTATTGCGTATTGATATTAGTACATTTTGGTGTAGGTATTCACTGCATATGAAGTGAAACCGATTAATGTATGCTATATATTATTATACATCAAAACGACCAATATATCCTTAACAATTCAATCAAATACATAAATGTATCGTATTTACGGCAATTTAATCTTCTTTTTAAAATCGTGGGAAATCTGGGACGAATTTTACCTATGATTATTTCACAATTAAATATTCTTATACTCACACGGTTGGGCAAAGATTGCATTCAAATTCAATCGATTACAGATTACAAGATTACTTTTATAATCGATCTCAATCAGATTGCGGATTTTGTTTCTGAGAAATCTAATCAATTACGGATTACTCCATCTGCAACCTTAGATTACTGATTACTTTATTTCGAAATTCATTCAAATCAGAAGGTCTTTCAACTTCACCTAGTCTTCACATTTCTGAAGTCTGAAAGGAATGTGTTGGATCTTAAACCTTCTTTTCGATATTTTCCCTCTGGTGCAGAAAATTTGAGTAGTGGTATGTAAAACATATGTGCAAAGCAAATATCCCAATTTTGACAGAACACCAAAAATGTTACGCGTAAAGTGGGGCAATAAAATATATTTTTTATATTCTCTAAATTGTACGCTCAACTTTTGCATATCACTACCTACAGCACCCGGGGGATAAACTAAAAAATTATTTTTTGATTAAGTCTCTGTGTGCTTCGCCTGTACGACATATTTTGATAATTTTTAATTTATTTAGTAGATACAAGACATTTATTATTTTCAAAAAAGCCCTTAGTTGCTCTATTAATAGGTCATAAATATACTACATCTGAATGCACAGTAATGTTTGATATTCGTACCGTAAATTCTTCAATACAATGAATGTTTGCACTCATTTTGCATATTTCTTATACCTTATTTTCAACAATTTAGATTATTTCAATAAATGTACCGTTTAAAATGTAAGGAAAATGGTACCCATGTCTAAAATTGTATTATATACTTTCGGGATTCTGACACTATTTAGCTCTTGTGGAAACAATTTAAACTCTGAAACTAAAGAGAATAGAAAAGAACCGTCTCTAGGTTTGAACAAGAGAAATGAAATATCAAGATTTTCTAATTACTTTTCCTGTTTGCGCAAATCAGAATGTAATCTGTAACATTATAAGAATTGCTTAGATTATGATTTTTTGACGAATTCATAAGATCACGGATTACTTTGCCCGAAGTATGTTCGATTACACATTACCAGATTGCTTAAAATGTAATGATTAGTGTAATCGATTACATTCTGCAATGACTACTTCCCAAACTCTCCTTTTATACCCGAAGAGAATATTCGCAGAGATTCCTAATCTCTCAATGTACTCACCTTGCTTATAAATCAATCTGTTTCCATTCTGGCCCATAGTACTCCGGTAGAACAGAGAAAGTATAGTGTAATTTGTCATGACTGTGGTAGTGGTAACCCTAGCAACTGCACACTCAAAACCAAACAAACTCAGTACGCTCTTGTAAGTTGACCTCTGCCTACTGAGTTTAGTGCAGCCAGAAACATAGTCGTAGTAAGATTTTCTATAAAGTAACATTGTCAATATTAGCTAGCAATAAAGTCGAAATTCATTCATCTAAAATTATTACGCTACCGTTCACCGATAAAATGTCTGAAAAAAGACCAAAATCGAAAAAGGGTTCGAGGTCTAACTCGAGAGTTGGATCATCAAAGGAGTCAAGGAAGGGACTGGATACCGATAAATACTGTGGTCAACAAATACAAATTCCACCGCAGCTTCCAAATATTCTGAAACAATACACTAAAGGTGCAATTAGAACTCAGCCTCGAGATTTGCTTGTGTGGACTGCTGCATACTTCCGAGCCATGAGCAATGGTGAAATGCCACCAGTTAAAGATAGACTGGAATATCCAAATGCAGAGCAACCTGAAGGTCTCACTATTGGACTATTACGTGTTTTGAACGCACAGGTGCATTTTGAATTACACAAATTAATGGTGACCTCAAAGTATAAAGCCGACTTATGCAGAAATAGAGTGTCCCATGTAAAACGAGGGCAGTTACACAGGTCGAATAAGCAAAAATTTTGATTCAGTAAATTTTGTTCACAGTTACAAAATTTGTAAGTGCACAGTGTCATTATTTTACTACTCAGTTATTTTTTTTCAACAAGTGACAAAAGCTTGCAATTTTGAGCATTAGAGTTCAATAAGACCATCCAGACCCAGACTATGCACTTCTCAATTCTGTACATGTGAACTGAAGTCAGGAATCCTTTTTATCAAAATACTATTTGATGTGACTTGTGAAGCTTCTCGAAATCAGGTGTAGACAGAGTTGAGCGGTCACACTGCACTTGTAATTGTAATTGTAATAGTTTTATTGTCAAAAAGCATCAATTTTCACATAGCAAACAACCTTCTTCCAATAAATCGATAATACACACATACAGTGAAATGCAGTTAAATAAGTCAAATTATTAAGGGCGACCTTGGTAAATAATGCCGGTTTAAGCAGAGGTAGGGATTCCCATATAAAACGTGGACACTCCGCTGGACAGCTTCACAGCTCGAATGAATAAGATTTCGGCCTTTAATTTTTTAACTGAATTTAGTTCACACCTGAATGTTTGTGAAGTTCACAGTGTCATTATTTTACAAAGTTCCTACCCCAGAAAAAATATTGACTTGACTTAGGAGCTATGTAAATTAATGACATTGCGCTTCGAAGTATTATTAATTTAGCTGTAGACTAAATTGAGTGAAAAAAATGGACCGAAATATTTATTCATTCGAAATGTGCAACTTTCCGCGTTTTATATGGGAATCCTTATCTCTACTTAAGTCGGCTTTAGTTTTTGAGGTCCCTCTTAAGGAATTTCAAGTGAATTAAACTAATAAGTTACATTAATTTTGCTTATCCACACTACACGTGTAGACTAATACGACCCAAGTTTGACAAAGGAATCCTTAGAAATATAGTACAGTAAGGCTTAATTCGCCTCCATGGTCATAGTAAAACCTTCAAGTAGACCCTCTGTATTTTTTAGGTCCCCCTTACTACAAAAATTTAGTGTTGAAGCACATTTTGAATTCGTTCACTGCATACTCTACTCTCGTAATTAAAAATCATTTTTAAATTGTAATTGACTTGCAATACTTTATATCAAAAAATGTTGAAAATAGTTTGTAGCTGGCAAGAAAGAAAAAGTGAGTCAGAGAGAGATCAAAACCAAATGGATGGGTATTTGTCAGAGAGAAGAAAAAATTGATGAAATGTATCGGATTGGGCGCATGAACAGCACGAAAGACTGTGAATGGAAGAAAATATTAGCACTCATGGCAGGAACCCTTGGAAAAGTAAGAAAACACATGGAATATATTAAAATGTACCTAATAGGTTTGATTTCCTTGCCTAAGAGGCGGATTTACATTTGGGTTTTTGGGAGTCAGACTCCGCCGGTAAGTTCTGAAGAGGCACTAGATAAAACAAAAAGATTACATGTTGCTTGTATGTACTTCCATAATTTGTATAATGAAACAAACGTTATCCAAGTCAAATGAAAAGTTCAAACAAGAACGTATTTCAACAAGTCTTATTTTAAGCAGTGACATCGCTTGCCCCGTGAGCCTTCGTAGATTTTGTTTCATTTAAAAAAAATAACAGTTAGTACAAACAACGTCTGAAATAATTTATAAATCCGCCTCTATATTACCCAACTATTTATAGGTTTTAGAGAAGTAACCATTGGATTGGGATTAAACTCTTAAATATAGTGAGCTGCTTTAGTATAGTTAATACCATTAAAATCAAATGCTCAACAGAATACATTGTTAAACGTTCTATTAAACTCTTTTTGTCTAGAACCTGACTGATACTATGAGAGTGCTTTGTGAAACAATGACCGAAGAACCTGAAGGATCTGAACCTCTGGTGCGCTGGGATGCTTGGTGGGAGCTGTACTCTTTCTTGGCTAAGGTCGATGGAACAATTTCAGCCGATCAGGTTCAAGAGGTCATGCGTTATTTGAAGCCTATTTCTGCAGCAAATTTCAATATGATCGGTCCTAGAGACTTTACTAACCAGGATTGCCCTGAACTTTATTAATAATATAACTAGCAAATCTAAACAAGCTCCATTACATCCCAAACATTAGTCTATCTCCTACAATGAAATTGGATAAATTTTCAAATTTGAAGTAAACACTCGGTCTCCACTAGAGTTAAATTTTTAAATTAAAGAAAACGGTTCATAAAAGAAGCCTATTATACACATAATCTTGATTACACTTCATTTCATTTCTGACAATCATCATGGCATACTCTGCAGTATTACATAGTAAATTCGTTTCGCAGTATGATTAAGGAAGGTCATTTAATTACAGTAAATTATATACAAAACGGACTTTTTTGACATGAAGATCGTACCTAGGCAAAACCACTTCACTCACCATGTTGAGTAGTTCAGTAGTAAAATAGTCTGCAGAAGTCACAAACTGAACTAGTGTTCCCCGAAGCAGGTAAAGCTCCAGAGGCAGATACGGTACGTTTCATAATGGGTTGAAGCCTGTTTAACTAATTATGTAACCTTTAACTTCGTAAACCTTAGGGGCAACAATATTTTTCTCGTATGCGCACTAAATCGCCGAAGCATTTGCCTATATATATGCATAGGCTTCGGCCCATTATGAATCGTATCGAATCTACCGTTTGGAGTTTTGCCTGCAATGGGGCACACTGTTGACTGTTGACTGTTCAGCGCGGATACGCACTGAATCAGCCGATGCTTTAGCTTCGACGTATTATGAAACGTGTCACTTCTTCCATCTGGAGTATTATCTGTATTCGGGCAGCACTATTCACTGCGCATGCGTACTGAATCGGGCGATTCATCGACTTATGTGTAAATTTAGCATGTGTCAGGAATATATATTTGTCATATTATTGTATAACAATTATATACTTCATTATTAAATATATTTAAAAACTTTAGTGTGTTTAATCCTTTCGAAATGACAGTTTACATGATGGTTTCCGAAGAATGTCGTATTTTCAATCGGGTTTTGTTCAGTGTGATTTTTCATTGAAATTCAAAATCGTGAAATCCTCATGGGCAATAACATGTAAAATTTCAATTTGCGAAAGGCCAACTTTTTCAGTTTTTGAAATTTACAAAAATCGCAGGGGGTCAGTTTGTGACTTCTGCTGACGAATTTTACTGAAGACCTACTCAACATAGTCCAGACTCCAGACAGTTACTTCAGTGAAGTGGTTTCCCTAGGTACGAGCTTCATGTCAAAAGTGTTCCTTGTTAGAAATATTTCTCTCGAATTTTATTGAGTTGACATTGGCAATAGCAAGAAAACTAGTCCTAAAATTTCTTCATACAAATCAAACACGGACTGCTGATCCAACATCAGCACCCTCCCTCCAAATAGTGCAGGGAAGAAGGGAGTGAAGGATTCTAAATTTATGAGGAAGAGGAGTGAGGGACAGAGGCAGCTCTACGTTTTGGAAGGAGAGAGAGCGATGGAGAATATTTTGAATTATGAAGGAGTGGAGGGAGGGTTCCGTTTAATTCCCTCCAGTTGCACTTCACCTCATATGTTTCGAAATAAATTTAAAAAATTCTGACTATCGACCAGGCAGTAAATATAAAGCACATTTGTCTATCATTTTTTAGTATCAAAATTACTCATTTATGAGTTATTATCTTACCCATGCACCAATTTATCCTAAGTCAATTAACCTTACTACTATATCTAACGTGGTATTGGTAAGAGTGGAGTGTAAGGAGGGGATAAACTCTGGAGGGTGGAGATGGAAGAATTTGAATGCAGGATTGGAGGCACTCCCCCTCTCTCCAAGAGTAGGAGGGGAGCGAGGTGAAGGGGTGTTGATTTGTTCCTTTGGAGTGGAGTGGAGGAAGGGAAAATTTCAACGCATCACGCCATTCCATTGCCACTATTTGTAAGCTGATATCAACTGAATAAAACGAAAACAATACAATACAATGCGATATGGAAGAAGGGAATAAAATTCAACTGCTCCTAACCCAGCTTCAGTCAGTCATTGTATTTCTTCCGTGTAATTGACATGGACAATTCTTGTTGTTTTCTTGGACTTGGACGGGTATTAGGGCTGTCCTTAAAAACTAGATTTTGATTTTTTAATGTTAATACCCCCTAGTTATTTCCATTTCATGCAAAAAAAAATTGGGTAAAAGTTTTGGCCCATTCGGTTAACTTTTAGGGGTCCCTCATGTCACTTCAAGTTTAATATAGGGTGCACCAATCTAACGTAGCTAAATCGGAGCAATATTATTCAAAGTCTGTATTCACCACGGTAGATATAAGAAAGAACTAAGGTTTGTAGCTGTGGGTTTGAGTGCGGTTATTATATCAAACATTTGTTTCGAATAAGAGACTTTTTGTGAACTATGTATTTAAGCTATTGATTTCTCATACAAAATTTAAACATTCTTGAGGGACCCCTAAAAGTTAACCGAATGGGCCAAAACTTTTACCCAATTTGCTTTGCATGAAATGGAAACAACTAGGGGGTTTTAACATTTAAAAAAGTCAAAAGTCAGTTTTGAAGGACAGCCCTAACGGGCATGTACGTTTGATTTCTCAGACACGTATATTTTTTTGGACATGATCATGAGCATGAATATTGTCTCTCTTAGATGTGGATAGACATTTGTACTTATTTTGGTCATAGACATGAACACAAATATCTCACGGACCTCTATAATGTATGTAGATACATTTTGAAGAATTAAATGCTGATTATAACGAAGGGGTAAGGTCTGTTAATATGTTCATGAGAACTTCATAGAAGGTTATCAGTTACATTTTGTTCTCATGTATTTTAGACGAGGAATTTTGGCATTTTAATTTGAAAAATAAAGAGCTACAATCCCGGGGTTATTTACCAGTGTCTATACTTTGATCGTAGACAGTATTTAGAACCTTACGAGAAATATTCGACCTATGGAACTATTTACCTGAACAGAATTCGACAGTTCGGCATCTTTGAAGTTGGCGAAGTGGAATTCAATTACTTAGTAATGAAATATGTACCATTTAACAACACGTAACCACTGAACTACATTGGTTCTGTCAGTCAGATTGTAACAAGCCGAACGCGAACGTCCCTAACTTCCTTTTTCTACTATTTATAAGAGCCTCAGATCCTTCGAACAAGACTTTGCAGTGTTCGTTAGATGGTTAGTATTCTATAGAATACATAACCTTATATCATCACTGGCTTTTATATGGGGCAAACCTTACCCATGTAACCAGGGCCAGAAATGGTCTTGGGTAATATTGCTTAAAATGAGATGAATAAAAGCCAAAATGTTTATATTGGTTGAGAATTATTTCCACAACCAATAACAACATTTTGGATTTTTCATCCCATTCCAAACGTTACTATCCAAGACCACTTTTGGAATGGTAACAGTAATATATTTAACATCTTAAGAGTACCCATGAGAGATAAATATTTTGAATGGCGTGTAACCTACGCTTGAATAAATTAACTCTGCCACTTGGGTTTGGCTTGAATTAATTAGGATTTTTACCATTTTATTTTGGTTAGAAACAACAAGGACCAAAATTATCCTAATGTAGTAGGTAACAACTCATACAGCCATCTCCATTGCTGACAAACTTTGCGGCTTTGAGCACAGGCGGACTTACAAATGACCTTACAGTCAACATCCTCTGTACAGTGAATCATTAATGTGCGTTCATACGGAAATGTTGATTTATCCAGAACAGTACTGATACTTTTGTGGGGTAAAAGTATGGTAACATGAATATAATTTTATCGACTGCTTACATAAAACTAATGATAGTTTCGTTTACAATTATAATTAATTAAAATAATTTACAATCTATATAGTTTTAAGCACTGTTTAAAGTTCTCTATTAAATAAGTAAAACGTATATTACCTAGTTAGTTTGTGTTAGATTGATGCATATGTTGAATTAGTCTTCTTTTGCAACCATCATATAACGGTATTATGTATTCAAAATTTTCAATTAAGTTACTGATTTAATATCAAATATTTCAAAATATGCAGGTGAAAATACATAATATGTTGAGGGAGTAAATAGTAATCATATTCTAAGTAGCAATAATTAATCTCGTCTTGATTTAAATATTGTTAAAAAATGAATATCCTTACTCTCTGGCAGCTCCATTTTAGCGAAGTATAAACCTCGAGCCCTGATAGAATAAGAAGATTAAGATCACAATATATTTTATATTTGAGAATATCTTTATTTTTGCAAATTTTTACAGATATTATTCCCGGTATAGGAGGGTATAATTTTGAAATAAATTAGTGTATGATTCATTATTTTATCAATTTACACTAATATTTTTCCAAAACATGATTGAATATAAGGAATAATATTTATATATTTGTATATATATTTCATATTACATGCTGTAGGAGGTTTTTTAATTATAGCAATTCATACCTTGGGGAACAATATTGTCCTATAACTTGACTCTCTAAATTAAAAGGGCGTCCACCATCAAAAAAGTTTAAACATGGTAATTCACATTTATATCCTAGATAATTTGAGCTCAAGATTGACAATGCAAAGTAGCGCGGCGCCAAGGCGTGAGAGCAGATAACTGGATTCAAATCAAAATAATTAAATTCTTTTATAAATCTTAACGAATGCACAATTATAGATTTTTTTAAAAACTGATT
This sequence comes from Novacerus sp. FZ-2019, assembly GCA_036851875.1. NCBI lineage: Eukaryota > Metazoa > Arthropoda > Collembola > Entomobryomorpha > Tomoceridae > Novacerus > Novacerus sp. FZ-2019. The sequence goes on from JAAXYV010000367.1 coordinate 10,271, forward strand.
ACAGATTCCATACCATTATCAATATTCTCCAATTTAGAGCAGTCTGGTTGAGTAGGACCGCCTCCATTAACAAAGAAGTCAGCATCCCCCAGTGGCCCAATGTATCCTGCCTCACCTTGGTTCGTGTGAATAACATCTACGAATAAAGCATCCGTTGAATCCAATCGATCTGCTGGGGATGCGCCTTGGAATAGAACGGAGGCTGGATCTGTACCTTAAATCATTGACCCAAACGAAATTGTCATTAATAGTGACAATAAATCAAATACATGTTATTTTATTATTCAACTTGTGTTATACCTGTTATTCTGCCCAGAATTAGTGAAGTAGATTGCTCGAAATAGTCTCCAGCAATACCAGAAATATGAGCACCAAGACTGTGTCCAACCAAATGCACTCTTCGAGGACTAGACAATTTTCTATTTTCATAAAGGAAGATTATGAACTCAGCAAGTCTTCGTCCTACCTTTGGTACATTATATGCTGCCACTTTATACCCCGGGATAAACATAAGTATTTTCTGCAAACTTTCATTAGTTCCAAAAGCCAGTTTTCCCCAGTTCACAACAACGATATTTGCTCTTTTGTAGAAGCCGGCTTTTAAATACGCTACATAAATTCAAATTATATTACATAATCTACATATGTAGCTGTCAGTATCCGAACCAGTCTCGGCATAGAAAACCCGTAGGATTTTACAGGTGATTAAAACAGAAAAAAACTGGTATTTTCCACCAGCTATCAGGTGGGATGTACTGGTGGCGGAAAATCGGCCAAAATAAAATGTTTGGACACGAAAATTCCAAAAATTCAACTTAAATTGCAAAATTAAATAAGTGGGACTGTGACCAAGGTTTGATACTAGTGTGGGACGCTATTTTCTCTTCGAAAAAGTTCAAATTGTGAATTTCAGAGTTCAGTTTTCCCCGGTTTTGCCCAGCCCGGTGGGTAATATCTGAAAAACCCGGATAATACGAAATACTGTTCAGAACAAATTCTAACTGCTATAAATAAATATAATTTACTAACCATTTTTTACTACAGTTGGAGACTTGGATAAGTAATTTTCAGAGTAACCATGAGAAAATATTATAAGTGCTTTGCTTGAGTCGAACCTTGACTTAGAAATTGAATTTATGTCTCCGAAGATTAGCTTGTCATAATCATTCACATTTCTGTAGCGCATTTGAAAAAGTTACAAGAATCATTTGATACTAATATATTAATGAAATTAATGTAAGATTGAGATTTGTGCTTACTCGGAATTAGGATAAAGATAGAATTCAACATCGTCAGGGTCACAGGATATTTCATCAGATTGAAAATATTTACACAAAGACAAGGAAAATTCATCTGAAAGAGGAGCTGAGTACACTAAAATTGCAGCTACAATGTACAAAACTCCAAAATCCATGACTGAACGACTAAAAAATATTTGAATTGAAGGCTCGCATTGAAAACATTTCTTTTATCTGTAGCGAAAGTTTAAATATTAAATTTGAGTGAGCTCATTTGTAATTTACTTGATATTCTTACTATTCAGATATTTTTTATGTCACTGTCTGACAAGGGTTTTTGAATTGTAGTTTTATTACCATTTCTAATATTAATTTAAATAATTTTAATTGCATGCAATAATTTAATATGAACCTCCGCTGTGATGTAAATATTACATATACCTACAATTGTACGTATACATTAATAATTCATTTGCACTCAAAAGAGGGTAGAACAAACATATAGGAGATAAGCAATTCTATTCTCAATTCAAATGCAAATCAAATTTCAAAGTACCCTTCATATTTTCCGCATTCTGTCTGTAGAACCTTATACATATCAACAAACAATCTGAAAGATTAACAGATATCAGATATAATATCAGGACTCTATTGCAAATTAAGTGATATCAGTCATTACTTGGTCTATATTAGAAGATCATGTCAGTATAACAATATTGCTAGTTTGAGTTTTAATGTTTGCACAAAGGTGTATTCTTTGAACATTGTTTGACGCGTATACAGTTCATCCTGATAGTCTATGTACTAATAGCGAGTTGTCATAATTTTCCAGAGGCGACTGCTTTGCCTACGGCCAATTGTGTGGTATCAAATTGTAAATCTGGGAGGGTAGGTAAACCCAATTAACCCGAGGCATGAGTAATGACCTTAAAAGTTAGTGGTGTATCAGCACTGATGTAGATAAGGGAAGATGTGAGCTCTTCAAACTGCTCACTACCACAGAGAACCTAAGGGTATGGAGCTTGCTCACTACACTCCACAGAATGATATATTGAATTCATGGAAAACCTTGAATTTATCTACAGCCAATCAGCGATTTTACCTTTCTAGTTACAAAATAAGTCACACATTAGTCCCTCCAATGAAGCCGGTCTACATTCCCTCCCAGTGTTAAGTGGTTATAGCGGCAGCTCACTATACATATTATACGCCCACGCTAAGGCCAGAATACTACAGTCCCAAGTCACTATACTATGATCAGAGCAGTACCGACCAGTTACTGCTAGAAGCAAGTCATTGTGCCCGCCAGTCTGTCAACGTTATTTGCCTTGAAGTTATATGGTTGCT
>JAAXYV010000368.1:0-12840 GCA_036851875.1 Novacerus sp. FZ-2019
GGCACAGCCAACACCTTCGGATAGAATAACTGCCAGTGATAGGCAGTGAATAAACTTTACCTCGTCCAATTTGGTTTGCTAAATTCCTTTCATTTCGATTTCTCTAAAAAATATTGACTCACAGCATGACGTTCTGCTCATCGTTTAACTTACAATCAAAACAAACCGACGCCATAACCATTTCAAACTGCATTGAGTGTCTAGTCATCGTTAGCGGCTCTAATAATTTTCCAGATTTACAAAATTACATAACAGCTATTGCTTAATTATCAATTCACGTAAAGTAAATCGAATTGAAAAATCATATACCTACCTACTCGATTGTATTGCTACTTAATTTTTAGCAGTTTTAACCTGAATCTCCAACATTGATGAGAATGAGAGTATAGACGTACGTAGTACCTGCAAAAGTGACTATCATTGAGAACAGCTAAACTGCTGACTGATGTTAATGGGAAGCTAGTGCATAACTCCAATATAATTCGTTGTTCGATACCTACCAATGAAGGCAAGAAATTACTGTTATTAATTTGTAATTAGTAATTACATATGACAATTAAATACTATAATGACTGATCGTAGTAAGTGAGTCCAACTTACAAATGTACATGTAAGTAAAGGACCCCGGATAAAGAAGAATCAGATGGGCTCGTTGAGTTTTGTGGTATAATAAACTTAGCCGAATCCTTTCGGTCCATTCACACACTCGTTCCGTCCATGAAATGAATTCCTTTGTAACACATACACTTACTTGCACAAAATTAATAGGTACCTACTTAACCCACCTTAAACTTAAGTTTCTTTCAAAGTTTCAGCAGCTCAGATAATATCAAATGCATATGTGTGAATGTATAAAGGTAATAAGTGGGTAATAAGACCGACTGAAACGACTCATAATCGCTCTTTAGTGTTTTTCTGCTTCCATACAGACAAGAATACAAGAAAATAGTACAGTATTTAAGTTCAGCCATGCAGATAGTTCAATATGCCAACCAAGCAGAGTCATAATATGTAGTCATATAATTTTATGTAATAAACACAATGGTGACTGACTTGAGCGGAGTGAAAATCTAATGATTTATTACAGTCTTAGTCTTAGCACATTCTTTTCTTTCCCAGGTTATGGGGTTAGGGAAATGTGTCTGAGGATCTGTAGAACTGATGATGATCCTTTAAAACACATAATATGCATACATGTCATGTAGGTAAGTATGAATGTGGTGTAAAAACTCTTTGCCCAAGAAATTTGAGTTTCAGTAGCTTAGCAGCAGCAGCAGTAGGGGTTTCGTGAACAATGCCCTTGCATCATTCATCTCAGCATCTACAATCTCCACTCACTTTATCTCATCTCATAATACCTCAACTGTTTTTTGCTTTATTGCTATACTATCAATTCACCAACAGGCTTTAAATTGCTAAGTCAGTCAAGCCAAATGAGTCAACCTACATAGTCTCCGTACATCTCATCTCATCTGCATTCGCATCATTGCACTATAAAGATAAAAGTTTGGCTGAAGTTGGTACATATGGTGGGCAATGTAACGTTTAGCAGTGTATGCGAATGTACGTATTTTTTACAATAATATTATAACTCTATGGAAATGCAAATATATTCTGTTGTAAATCCTAAGGTAAGATAAGTAAAGTCGTCAGTCTTGCTGTTCCACAATGTAACGTCAGATTTGCTGTTTCCAGGGAAAGAAGGAAAGAAATAAAAAACAGCTCTAATCCCATAGGGATTACAACTTATATCCGTTTTCAACGCAGCCCAAGTTAAAGTCAGGCTGCAGCCGGCCAGACACCTTTGATTTTGTTATTCCTATTATTGCCTACTTCTTTGACGTTGGCCATGACACAATGGGAATGAATTATACTCAAGAGAGAAGGTCAGTCTTAAATCTGAAAAACGGTAAACGTGACTGCTTATATATGTTTACACGTAGGAAGACGTTACAAAATAAGTCAATTGGACAATAAACTGCTTGAAACCAAAGTTTAACAAAAGCAGGTAGGTAGGCACCGAGAGTCAACTTTCGAGTGGATGTGGACGTGAGAAAGAAAAAAATTCTTCCTCCAGCAGTTTGGCTTTGGTGTTCATTAATGTATTTGATTTGGTCACCACTCACCACACACCGCCACCTTGCCATGTACGTCTAACTCCAAGTGAAGTCATCTCAAGTCAACCTTTTAGCCTTAATATTTTAATCTGATATATAAAAGGCGCCTCTAAGCCAGGTTTTCTCTTTAGTTTGACTTTAGTTCATCTCTGCTCATGGCCACCGGAACATCACCAGAAAATAAAGTTTCGACTTGACTTGAACATTGGTTATTACACCAAGTTTGTCTCTTTTTAACACAAATGTGTGGGAGGACGGAGAATTACACTGGCTACTTGCTTCTCTTCTCGTCTTTTCTCTTCTGAGCAAGGAAGCCCGCAAGAGTTACATATAGACACAGACATAAATATATATATCTTCTATATATATATACGTATGTATATATGTAGGTTTGTTCACTGAAGCAAAGTAAAGTAAAGTAAAGAAAAGTAAAGCAATGTCAATGTGGAAGTGACATGAGCACTCCTGAACTGTCCTGTCCAGTCCAGTTCTGCTCAGTAGAGAAAAGAAAAGAAAAGAGCAGAAGAGAACACCCTGAGTGACTAGCCAACTAGACTACTAGAGTTAGTAGTTAGTTCGATACAGTGAAAAGACTAGTGGAGTGGAGTGAATCGAACGGAATGAAAAATAGTCCTGCGATGATTTCCCAAGGAAAAGTGGTGCAACTTTTGCCCTACATTATATTGGTTTTATTGTTCCCAAAATGTTCTGTAAGCGTGGAAACAAGTAGTTCAAATACGAGTGGTATTGCTATCGACACAAGTAGCAGGGGAAGAAGTAGTAGTAATAGTAGTAGTAGTGGTAGTCGTGGTAGTGGTAGTGCGGTGACTGAAGCCACTTCATGGACAAACTCCAATTTCTCCTCAGCTTCCGTACTTCCAGGCCCCAGAAGTCAGTTGCAGTTGGTTGAGACGCCAAGATTAGAAGCAATAGTGCAAGTTCACCCTAAAACTCAATATTGGATCGACAAAATTGCCCGAAAGCGTGAGTGACTGACTCGACTTGACTTGTCTTGCATGAGTCTCTTCTACGTCTCTGACTTTGCCCGATCTTCTCTCTCTATTCTCTATACATTACATTACATTTGTATAGAAGACTCCTTTCTCTCTCTCTCTCCTGGACTTCTTCCTCTTACTCTTCTCTCCAGTCTTTCTTTTCTCCTGTGATCTGATATTATTATCTGCGTTTTCTATCTCCTACTCTTCTACTCTGTTCTGCATTGCTCTATATTGTTCTGCTCCGTACTGTACTGTACTGTATTGGCTCACTGACTACTATCTACTTCTACACGGAATTCCGAATTCCAATCTGGCCAATCCGATTTCTTTACTTTATACTTTTCTTCTGCCTTAGTAGTGTAGCTAAGTTAAGTTAAGCTAGGCTGAATGCTCTTTACCTGATCTTCTCTTCCCCAACTGTATATAGTAGAATACTGTAGGTAGGTCCTTTATACACTAGTAGTACAGTGTGTGTATAGTTCCTTTTCTTTCAGCGTAGAGTAGAGTGGACTGAACTGAATTGGACCATGTCTGCCATGGAACACATGAAAACGTGTATGATTTTTACCTTTGCCTATAGGCATGTATATGTGCAAACGCAGACTAGACAGTCATAGAGAGAGAGAGAGAGATTGCAAATCCAATCCAACATTTTTATTGCTTTGTAGCTAGCTACTACCTACCTTGGTATGTACACAGTGTGCTAGTGCTAAGGTACTCTAGTCCTAGACTAGTCAGTCTACCCTATTCTGCTTTAGCCATCCAAGAGGAAGAGAAGGCAGAGTTGAGCTGAAAGCGAACACAGGTTACTAAGAGAAAAATGGGATGTGCAATGAATGTGCATAGTTTTACTTTTACGGCTTTCCTTCCTGTAATATTTTTGATTGACTTGAGTTATTATTGACATGGCTGTAATGTAATGTAATGTAATAGCTTGCCTTTGGTTCGGTTTTGGCTTTCTTTTTGGTTTATGTGAGTTGCATTGGGTGATGGTTGTGCGTGGTGTGCTTTGGTTTTCGGTTGAAATCAGAGCTAAGTCTAGTTCCTGTGTGGAGTGGAGTGCACTGTATTCGGAGTCATAGTCATGGTATATATATATGGTAGAATGGAGGTAGATACATATCGGCAATAGGATAGGAGATGATGTTAAGTTGATATGATGCGATGGTAGGATGAGGATGTGATATTATGGGGTATGGGATTTGATACCTTGCATTGTTTTGTTTTGTCTTGACTTGACTTCTAGTTGCACCTCTCTTCTCTATGATATCCTTGTGGAAGGAGAAATGCTGGACGGGAGGTTACGACCAAGGAACTTGTTACTCAAGGTATGTGTCTGTATCTCTATCTCCTATCTCTCTTATGTGTGTCGGTGTTGAACACAAATGTAATGTTAAATTTAATGCAATGCCATGCAAGCAATGGCTTGGCTAGGTTTGACTCGACTTGGCATCTCGGCATGGCATACCATAGCTTAACATGAAGATATGCGATGCTATGATATTGTATGGTTTGCTATGTTATGCTATGCTATGTGAGGTGTGGTGTGGTGTGGTGTTCTGTGCTGTCTGTGGTTTGGTGAAGTTTGGTTTGGTTTGGTCTGGCATGGCATGGCATGGCACGTCGGGTTATGAAGACATAAAATCTGAGGTTTTTATAGGATTCATTTTCAATAATGGATGCCTTTGATTCATGATATGGTTCGAGTTGGAGTTTCAGTCATCTCAACTTTTCCCTATAAAGATTGCCTGTAAAATATATGTTAGTATGGCCACGGCATTGCAACCTACAATATAAGCTAAGCCTACACACTACATACCTACAACAGCCAAGGCAAGTAAAGGCAAGTCAACCAATAGCAATGGAAAAGGAAGAAGAAAACCATACCCAAGCCTTGCTATCTTCTTTCCCTTGTTACCTTAATACTTTCTTGGCTGGGATGTAGGTTTCCGTTTCAACACTTTCTTTTCCTATCGTCTCCTCCACTTTCTTTTCCTATCCTATCGTATGCTTTCCTTTAGTTAGTTTCCTTTCCCTTCCTTGGTTTTCCTGTATGGTTTGACTAAAGGAGTCCTTAAGTACAGCAGTAGATATAGTCTGATTTTTATTCACACCGTATACTTACGGTGCAATTCAGTGCTGTAGTTGAAGTGTGAGTGTAGTGTATAGGTTGTTTAGAATTTGGCCTTTGCTCTTGTCTGAAACTACTTCTTATGTATAGGAATATATATATATGTATATACATACAATAATGATAATAATATTCATTCACTACAGACACCACTTTGCTTTGGTTTTCTTGAATTTGTTTCGTTAGGAAGGAATGTCTGGCGAAAGGAGGAACTGTGGGGGGCTACTGTGCAGGTGGATTTGGTGTTTGCTGTGTCTGTAAGTTGCACTCCAATTACATTGCATTTACATAAAACCATCAAGTCACTGAACTGACGGACTGACTGAAAGTGTGTAACAGAGTGCATCACTCCTTTGCACTCACTCAATTCAAGTGAAGACTTAAACTGAACTCCCCCATGGACGTATTCCATGTATAATACTCGATACTAAAGCAACCAAGTACAACATAGAAATATATATCTATCTACATCTGTATATATAATCCAACAAGCAACCCAGCAATGATAAAAACAAACCTCGAGACGATACTAGAGATTTTCTGTTCTGTTCCACCAACCCAGCCGCATACGCGTATTATCATTGCAAATTCCTCCGAATAGTTCCAAGCTAGGGTCATAAAAGAGCCCAAGAGTTCTGTACATACATGTATGTATGTATGTTACCTTCTTGGAGAAAGAGAGACAGACTATATCTTAAGTTAGCTTATACACTACTGCTGCGATCGTACATTTACGTATGTAAGAAAATATAGTGGAGTTATAGAGCCGAGTTGATAAATCAGTTTTTCATTTTATGGGCTGTAGGAGTCGGGCATAGATTCATGAAAATAAAACTCCCACTCTCACTCTCACTCTCACTCTCTCAATCACCCGGCTGCTAGGGCTTTTTACAGCGCTGTTCAGTTAGTTTCGGCTCTAGTTCACAACCCACAATTCATACACTCTACTCCACTCCACCGTACCTCTGTCTATTCTCCTCCATATAGTATCTAACATAATATCATATCCTGGCATGCTACAAAGCAGCATCTAGTATTCAGTATCTACCTTGTAACACACAAGAAAAAACTCAGTTTCATTTTATAGATTCCTTTCCCAATAATACATAATCCTGCACACAACAAATCTAGAAGAAAAAAAAACAATAAAAGTTCCAAAGACTTATAGTCCTAGACTCCTTGTTTGTATGGGTATGTATGTACCGTGAAGGTATGTAGGTTCTTGACAGCAATAATTCTGCACAGGAATATACTACTTCTATAGTACTACTCCTTGTACAATGTAGTTTGTGCAGAGATGTGCACTGCACAAGTACATATTCAAGTTGCAGTACTAGTAGGGCCATAGGCTGTAAATAGTAAAGTGGTAGCAGTAGTAGAAGGCAGATGGGGGTACACAAAACGATCCTCCATACGTAGCAAACTACGTGTAAAAAATAAATAATGTCAAGTCAGATTGGTATTCAGTATTGCTGAAGACTATTGTACTTTTGACTTGGCTTGACTTGACTTGACTTGAGATTTCGAGTGTGTGGTGTACAGTTGTATGCGTAGTATGTCTGGCTTGGATTGGTCTTGATGGTGAGCCATACTACAATACAACACGGTCGGAGTGGTGGGTGAAGGGTGAGGTGAGATATAGTAGTAGTGTCAAGACATGAATGTCGTGTCGTTGGTGGGTATGTAAGTTCTAGAGATATTTGGATGTCATGATTTGAGAAACATTGAACATTGGATTGGATTGGATTATATTTCAGTCTCCTACTCCTGTGACACGGCTACTCCTTTCAACAGGACTTATTTTGTCAACCCCGAGTTCCCTTACTATGCCTCTGAGCAGTATTCAACTTGTAAGCACACAGTACTCAAGGTAAGCAACTCAATGCAAGGCTAACCTATAATACCAAATAAAGGTAGATAAAGAGAGAAAGAGAAAGCGAAAGTAAAAGCAAAGACTATAACAAACCACACGACGATGCGATGCGCTGCATTGCAACTCAAAGCAGTGCAACCAACTGGAATATTGGAATTGGAATTGGAATTGGAGTGAAAGTGAAGTGAAATGAAATGAGAATCAAATATTCATGCGCTCAAACATAGAAGTAATTCAATGCCAACATTTACCCTTTGCAAAAATAATGGTGACTCGGGCTATCCTCTGGGTTGCTCTCTGGGCCCTTCTCTGATCTGCTGAGTAGCTTATTGTCTATGTATACTCATGTATGTATTGGAGTAAAGTAAAGTAGAGTAGAGTACAGTAAAGTGTGTCTTTTTCTCCATTTACATTCTATAGAGTATCCTATGAATTTATGTATAAGCGGATGTATGGTTTGTGTGTGCGTGTGAGAAGCAATGTATGTAGGTATGCATACATATACACGTATATATATATATGGATGGATTACATTTCAGCTCGACGGTGTTTGCCAATTACGCTTGGATTTTGAAGCCTTTGAGCTGGACTTGCCGAGTGACAAGGGCATGTGTTGGAATGACATGTTCTTCATTCAAGGAGTTGACGTCGCCCTTCCTCAACTTTGTGGAGATCTAACAGGCCATCACTGTAAGCTTTTTAGTCCTCTTTTCTCTCTCTGTCTCTCCTCTAAACTTTCTCGTCGTACAAAGACAAAATTCTGTCTCTCCTCCAAAACCTCTTCTATATGCATGCCTTTTTCTTAGACTTGCTTCGTCACTCGTCAGACCTGCGTGTGCACTGTGTACTGTGTTCAATTCAGTATTTCCCTATACCATGGAAAATAGGGCTGCTAAATATACTTCCCCTGCTGAAAGTATTTTTAGGCAGGTTATATTGTAACAGAGTATTGTGAAGTGTGTATTAAAAAACTTTGCACTCACCATTTGTTAGAGTATTTAAATAAATTCAAATAGTATTTTGCAAAGTTAATAAGTTTAGTACATTATTTAAAAAATAAATTTGTAAGTATCTCTTATATTATACCTGGCGTAGTCAGGATAATTAGCGTGATCAAAATATTAAAATTATTTATATGAGATATAAGGCTCTGAATAATGAATAACACTCATGAAAGCATTCGCGTATCTTCTTTCAGTCCCTGCTTGCATCAGCTCACATTAAAACGGGATTAAATTGTTTCCAGGTAGACTCTGATATTATTATAAAAGGGCAGGCTACATTAGTGCATTCACTGTAACCAAAATATGAAGTACAAAAACTATTGGAGACACATCATAGGTAAGTAAATAGACTGTATAGAGTATTTAGTTTACACCTTAAGAAAAAATTAAACTGCACTGCGAGCCATAGTAAGTCTAAAATATAAATAATATGTTGTCATGTTGTTATAAATACTATTACATATATTATGTGCAACTAAGTATGTATCTAAATAAGAAGCATCTATATATAGAAAATACATGTCGAAAGAAGAAGTTAGATACTTATGCAAGAAACCAGGAAAAGAAAAAGGAAATTACTTCCTCTCAGCTAAAAGAGCAGTGAGGACCGCAGGAAAGAAAAAGTTGATGATGCTGCATAAAACCTCAATTACGTGTATTTGAGTTTGCCTTTGAGTGGAGACTTGAGCTTAATTTATCAAGAGAGGAGTTTAGATAATATGATATGTATCGATCCATCTCATCATCATCATCATCCTCATCATAATACTCTTCCTCTTCTTTTCTCTTCATCATATCACATCATATCCTCTTCACTTTTCTCTTCCTCCTAGCATATCCTCTTTCTGCCTTGATACTATCAACCGTATCTATCCACCCATCAACCACCCAACCAACCAACCACACCAAACGTAAACCAAGTAAGTAACTCAACAAACTCATCCCGAATCTCATATGCGGGACCATATGAACCATCAGAACCCAATGTGTCTTGTCTACTCTATCTTCTTCCCTTTCCTTCCAGATCTGTACTCTTCTGTTCCTGAACAGAGCAGAACAGTGCAGATACACTCCACATCAAGCACTACTATTACACACTATAATATATGAGAAAGGAATAACAACATCGACTCAGCCAGGTTTCGTTGCAGCTTTAGTTCAATGCAGTTCATAATATTATAGTTTCACAGCAGCTCAGCCAAGCAGTCAGTTGAGTTTAGTTTTAGTTTAGTTTATAGTTTAGTTTACTTGAGCTGAACTGAACAGAGATGAACCCATGTGTTATTCCTTTATATATAATATGTAGTGTGTAATAGTGAGGAGAGAACGAGAGAAAGTGAGTGAGTGAGTGGAGTTGAAGTGGAGTGGAGATGAAGTTGAGTTGATAAATATGCTATGAAATGAGATGAGATAGGATAGAGTGTGCTGGGATGAGACGAGATGGATGGTGCTGAGTGATGATCATCATCATGATAATAATGATGAGCTGAGTGATTTTTATGTTGACTTTCCTTACTCGACTATTAGCTATGTATATATATATATATATATATAACTATACACTATATGAATAGTTCGCTGAAGTATGAAAGCTCAGCTATAGATACTATTCAGAGAAACAGAAAAAGCACCCTATTCTGAACTATAGGTATGTACTTCAACCCAAAAGAACATACCTAGTTGAATCTGTAAGAGTCTAGGTAATTTTTTTCTTTCTCTCTCTCTCTCTCTCTATATTATTGTCTTAATTTCTTGAAAACGCTAATCGATTATGGGTTTAGTAAGGAATTAAAAAAATAACCTTATCACACCACCTAGAATCTTTTTTAATTTCCTATATACAGCTATTTGTACACATTACTGAAGTATATACAGATAGAAGAACAAAGGACTGAAAGCAAGCAACTTTCAAGCAGCAGCCGTAGTTTCTACTAAGCAAATAATATTATATAGCTAAACAGTGAAGGCAAATATATGTAAAATAAAGTGTTTGCAGAAGGAAAACACAGAGCAAGTATTATTTGTACAATGTGGGCAGACAGAGAGAGAGAGAGAGAGGAGACCTTAGGAAATTGTGTCTTGGTAACAAAGTCGCATAGATGTATGTTTAATGTGAATGTATTGCTTTCCTTTCCATTGCACAGTGTACTTGCCGATCGGCTTCAGTCCGGAAATAGTATTTTTCATGACGTTAAACTCCGGATATCCTTGGAGAAGATGGAAGATTCGGATGACAAAGATCAAATGCTGTTCTCAACTGATGGGTAAGTAGAACAGAGCATACATAATATAACAGAGCAGGACTTGCAGACAACCACAACTTGCTAAGTGCTTCTATGGAAAACCTCTTTGCTCTTGGACTCTTTCTATGGTCTTCTGAGCCTGCGAAGACATGATAGAGAGAATCATCCAGAGAGAAAGAGACACAGAGGATAAAAGTTCATAGGAAGTGATAGAATAGCATGCACATAGTAAGGGATATATGACAGATCAACATCAGACCATACCATACCATACCATGCCACGCCAAAGGACACAAGCAAGCAGGACAGTGAGTATTATCAAAAATTGCTTACGTACATTAGCCACAGTACAGTAGTAGTAGGCAAGGCAGGGCTATTGAGCGCAGTGCAGCAGCACAGTGTAGCTGAGTTTCACATCCTATTCTATCCTATCATATAATTTAATCTCATTGGAATTGCAACCGCAGCGGTAGTGAAACCAAAACTCGTGCATAATATAACGATACTGGGAACTGAACAGTACTGCGTGCTTGGTAATGTGAACTACTCAGTGACCTAAGTAAAGAGGAAAATACAGTAAAAGTAACGTAAAGCAATGTGAGCTGATGGGATGTATCTGTGGTAAGAGTGTAAACAAACTACACAAGTACACACCTACGTACGTATTCACTTACTCACTCACTCAACTCACTATTACATGATTGTGGAAAGCCCATCCATGTGTATATATATAGATGTATATATATATATATAGGTATATATATATTATATACATTTAGCCTCTTATGTAGAGATTTATGTTGATCAAGTATATTCTACTTGTACTGGTATTGATTCTGAGTAGTACATAACAAATGGTTAATGGATGACAAGCACTATTTCCTAGAAGTACTTGAAATTTTGAAGTGCACGATGGCATATGAGGTATTGCTGAATTTACTGATTTCGCATACACCTTGCAAGCTTGCATTAAATTCCAATCTACTTTTAGGTAGAAAGTTAGTGTAGCGGAATATAGGACGTTGCTACCTATACTAGGTTTTTGGGATACGGATTAGGAATTACTGATCTAAGTAATCTGGGTAGTAACTATGATGAAGCAGGGATATTGTACATTCAAATTACAATAAAAAGAGAATAAGCAAAGAGCACCAGCAGCATTAATATGGCATCATTTCCCATTCCCTCGACTCACGAGCTTTATTTAATTCCCTCTATTTCAATTTCCACTTTTCCGTGTGCTTCTAGTTTCAAGCCTTGATGAATGCAGTTGAGTTGAGTAGTGTGAGAGAATAGTTGATGGATGATGAAACCCCTATGTATGGGCATCGCTGTGTGTCTATTGCGAAATGCAGTAAGTAGTATATATATACGTGTATTCAAAGATAGTGTTGCAGGATGGTGGGAGAGTGTGAGTGAGTGAAAGCATGAGTTAGTGAGTGAGTGAGTGAGTGAGTGGGTGAATGAATGAACGAATGAATGAGTGATAGAGAAACAGGGTAGTGCAGTGAGTAAGTAGACAGATAAATACCTTGCTCTCTACTCAATTCTGATGTGGTGTGGTGTGATGCTGTCAGAGGTTGGTTGCCTCGCCTTGTTTTGAAATAACTAGGAATGTCAATTAAATTGGGACGGAAAAGAGCGACGAGACGAAATGTGGCTGTTGCATTGCTATGGAACTCTCATCTCTGCATCTTCATTGCTTCAGCTAGGTATGTATATGAAACTTGAAAAGTATATAGGGAAAGGGAACTAATAATAAATATCTAAACGTAGTCAGTCACAGAACCTGTTTGAAGTTTTTGAATTAGATTGGAGACCTAGGAACAAAGAAATAAGGACACACTAAAAATACATGTACTCAAGTCTAATCAAAGAAATGAATATGAAAGTACTGAAGTAGTGGAAATATATATGTAAAGTGAGAGTAGACGTTACTGTACAGTCTCTTCAGGTTGTCTATCAGTTTACCTGAACTTGAACTGTAAGGAAGGTATAATGTATTGTTTAACCTGTGGAGTTGTTAATACTTCCAAAAAAAGAATAAGAGGCAAAGTTTGAAAGCAAGAATTACAACTGAATTGTGACCTTTGAACCTTTAATCTTAGCATGGAGTATGCAATGCTTGATACATTATCTGTAGCTACTTCCCTATTAGAAAGAGAAAGGAGAAAGTTAGTATAGTACACCTAGGTGAATATTATTCCATGTGGATGGGAATAAATAGAAATGAGAAATTAAGTGAGATACTGTTGTCGTGTCAATTTTAGGGCCAACGGAATAAAGAATGATTCGTGCCGCCTAGCTCCCTATATCGCCTAGCTACTTATTTAGAATTTAGTAAAACCCAATACCACATTTTAGTATGGGTATTAGGGTGCTTCTTAAAAATGAAATTTTGATTCTTGAATGGTTCACCCCGCCAATTTGTCTCATTTTATGAAAACAAAAATCGGTA
The DNA here is from genome assembly GCA_036851875.1 of Novacerus sp. FZ-2019. NCBI lineage: Eukaryota > Metazoa > Arthropoda > Collembola > Entomobryomorpha > Tomoceridae > Novacerus > Novacerus sp. FZ-2019. Next base: position 12,825 of record JAAXYV010000368.1, read on the forward strand.
AAAAAAATTATCCCAT
>JAAXYV010000369.1:0-12829 GCA_036851875.1 Novacerus sp. FZ-2019
CCGTATAACTTTTGAGGCGAATGCAAAGGGTTTCTTACTAAATAACATTAGCTGACTGTCCGTCGAAGATAGAAAACTTGCTCAGTACCTGCCTACCTATCTATGCCAGCTGCAAAAGTAAAGTATTTGGATTAGAAGAAAATAAAAGAAGTGAAGAAGTAGATAGACGTAGAGTAGAGAAGTAGACAGGCAGGCTGGGAATAATAATAAAAAGCAGATTCAGTTGGCTCTGGGTCGCCTGTTGTCGCTTCGTGTCACTCTTATCATCGCAACGCATTTGTATAAAAATAAAGCAGGTTCTCCAGAGGAATATGAAATCTTCTTTTCTTTTGGAGCTCGTTGGCTTTGCTATTTTTCTATGTCATTCATGCCATGCCATGCCATGCCATGCCATTGCATTGCCTTGCCTTGCCAATTTTCCATACCATGCCATGCTATGCCAGTTAATGCAATGGTATAGTAGTGGTAGGTAGTAGTAGTAAGTATACGTAGAAGCAGCACTTGCTGTAAATATTGAAAAATCCCATAAAGAAAACATAATCAAACGCCTGCGAGGGAATGAATACGTAACGTTATTGTGAGAGAATTCGTAGGTATACAAGTGCAAGGACACTATAATATCTGCAGTAGGTAACGATATACTTTTACTTCTGATTTGGAATTGCCTTCCTATCTTTAGATGTTTGAAGAGAAAGAATTGTACCTATGAAATCGGTTGTTGCACCGTTTCATCATCAGTCATATTATACACATCACATCAATAGTACGCACACAGCACAGCACAGCACAGTTGACATGACAGACAGTGTGCAGCAGTAGCTGTGGCCGTGGCGTGAGTGAGTGTCTGGGAGGGAACAGAAGTGTGGAATGGAATGATATGATGCGATGGCATGGAATACGGAATCGAATGGCATGTCATAGTATAGCATAGGATAGCAATGAAATGATAAAGCATAGTGTGGCTTGATATGAGTCATTGAAATTGATTTGATGAATTGGAATGTCATCAATGGAAATCTGGGAGACGGAACAGAATGGTCGTGGCAAGTCGTATCGTGTCGTCGTGTCGTATCGTAGGAATGCAATAGTTTCGCGTTGTATAGTGTGATTAATTTCGTACTGGCTGTCTGGAACTTATTCGACGAAAATTTTTATAGTACATAGTTGCCATTGTAGTTTTTTTTTTAATATCTTTATTTCCAAATTGTCGTGTATTTGTGATTAATTGATTTCTCTTAATACAGTACTATGTATCCAACTTTTTTTATATACCTATATTCTATATACATACATATACATGATATATAAAAAAATATATTATAATATATTATTGCCAAATTATCCTTAACTCCGTCAATTAGTTAAACTCAACATGGCCCTTGTGTATGAAGTTGAGTTATCTATCCAACAGCAGAGAGCTTATTATTAATTTCTGATGAATGTTCTGCATTTTCTTTTACATCTACGGAATCATTATGAGGGATGGATAATACATGTTGGAAACATCTCCAATTGGAAGACTTTTCTCTGAGTCGTTCTGTTTATACAAATGAGGAGTTGGCGTTGAATGTCACTAAACTTCAGAAAATTATGATAGTTGATATTAACTTGACATGGACCTAACTGATTAAGATAACCTAAGGGTGAATTGAGTAGAAGGATGGAAATGGAAAATTACGATAGAAAATAATGTAGGCTAATATTTTATATAATGATTGAGTAATTGATTGGAGTAGAGCAGCAGTATATAAATATACGTTGAAGGATGGTGTTGATTGTTGATGGTAAAAGGGTTTGGAGACAATCCAATGGAATGAATGGCTATAATAGAATAGGTTTAGAAAGACAGTAGAGAGAGCAAGGAAGCAAGCGGTAGTTTATATTTGCTATGTTATGTATGATAATAATATGCTGTAGTTGTGTTGCATGTTTTATATACTATAGAATAGAGTCTCCTGGTCCGGTTGAATTGATTTGATTCTTCTGGTGCTAGTTTAGTTTGGTTAGATTTCATGTCTGCATTGATCTGCATGATCTGTCTTGGCTAAGAAAGGATTTTCTGTAATATTATGAGCAGATGCTATGTAAATGTGTTCTTAGAAGATGACCTCGGTGATGTTGAACTAAGAGTGGCCAAGAAGAATTTTATTTCACTCACTGACTCTCGTACTACTTGACTTGACTTGTTTATACAGAACTGACTTACATTATAATTACTCTTGTTTAACTGGATTTACATACTTACCTACCTACCTATGTACCTATCTGTCTACGTATGTATATTATTATGCCTTCTTATCGTGTAGTCTAAATTCAATACAAAATTTAAATCAAGTCATCCAAAGCAGGAATAGTATGTTGGTAGTTGATGTGATGTGGCAAAGTAGATTTTAATTTATTAAAAGCATAGAATCCAGGCCTATGGAATATTAAAGAAACCAGGAAAACAAGAATAATATTATATTTGAATGTTTATTTGTTAAAATTAATTTATGTGGATTTTTTTTATTGTTTTATTAGCGTGGAAATTGGAGAGAGTGTACGAGGAGAGGACGTCTACATTGTCCAGAGTGGAAGTGGGGAAGTGAACGACAATCTGATGGAGCTACTTATCATGATAAATGCTTGCAAAATTGCGTCCGCATCAAGGGTTACAGCAGTTATACCCTGTTTTCCCTACGCACGCCAGGACAAGAAGGACAAGGTTAGCTTTTAATCCTAAATTCCGCCTTGCTCAGCTTAGAAACAAATACAAAAAAGAAAAACTAATCTCAGTGTCTGAAAGCTGAGCAAGGCAGAATTAGGGTATTGTTTCTTTTTTGTATTTGTTTGTATTGTTTGTATGTACTTATATATATGTCCCTGTTGCCCCAAGTTGGGGTTTCGTCATCATATCTTCGTCGTCGCATAACTTCCTAGCTACTTAGAATATTCATAGTACCATCAAGAGAAGCCAAGCCAATTACTTGTATACTTATACCTACCTACGTACTATACTATAGAATATAATACCTACCTATTACATACGAGACTACTCAGGAATTCTTGTAACTTTTCCAGACGGCATTTAATTCGTCAGTATAGCCTAGGAACCATACCTTCCTACGTATTCAGGACAGGAGTAGTAGAAAGAATTGTAGTACTCCTCAATTCTCAATATGTCTCAATACATGGGAAGGTATGGCTCCTAGGCTATTCTGATGAATTTATATGCCGCCTGGAAAAGTTATAAGGATTCCTGAGTACACAGTACTGACGATTTATTTTAACTTGGTGGATTTTGTATGGAATGGGATAAGAGAATTTGTATGGGTTTGAGGGGAAGTATAATTATTTTTACCTTAGAATACGTAGAAATCAGGCTTGTTGTCCACTATCTTGATTTTCCTAGAAGATACGGTAGATCGTCAGTACATTTGTGCATTGCAGAATAGGTATATAATCCCTTCAACATTGTGACACGTTGTGTTACCGTTACCACACGTCGTTGTAGTCACACACACACAAACACACACACACAATGAATGTGTTCATGTGGAGTATCTGTAGCACGTCACAGGTTGGAATTCGAGGAAGTTACTGGCAGAGCTATAAGATGCTGATGGATGATATATTTTAATTAGTATTTTATCTTAATCTTTTGTGTGATGTGTTTTTTGGCCTGTGTTCTATTTTTACTCCTGAACGTAGAATTATCATGTCGTTGTTTATTAAAAATAAGAATAATTATTGTCCTCGCCGTCGTCGTCGTCGTCGTATTGTGTGGTGAAATGTTTCGTTTGTTTTACTGCAATATTTGTTGTGCCTATATATTGTTTATTTTATTGTGATTTTTGATTTTTTGAATTTTTTATCATTGTTCACCCTTTACCCCTTGTGTTGATGTGATGGTTTGGTGTGTACTCGTTTTTGTGAAAGAATTAGTAAGGAGTGAAACCTTCAAAATCAGCAGTCTTTGATTTGCCAGTAGTTTGTTTTGGCTTAAGAGTGAAAATGCGACTTATCCCCCTATACTTATCTTCATTATGTGTAGAGAGTATTACAAAATATAAATATTATAATCCTGCTGCTTTGAGAGATTAGGAGAATAAGAGGAGAGAAAATATTTTTGACACAATCAAAGCCACATATGTCTACTGTCTAGGATGACGTCATGTTAAAATTCTTGACATCCCCTTGTAGAGATAGAAAGATATTCTCCATTCCAGATTACAGAGTACACTATGTTTGTACACTGTCTTTTTATTATCTTTTCATCCTTCTGGTCCTTGCATTTAAGCAAGTTTTATATAGATTAGATTCCGTTTTTACTTAAAAAAAATTGTTTTTGTTTTTTTAAATATGATTTTGGCAACAGCTGTGGGTGATTGGTTGGGTGAAATTGTGACAAGTTCTTTGGTGAAAGCATTTTGTGAGAGATATACACTTTCCGTATTTCACTTGGTTTAACATATATTTAAGAAAAAAACAACGGTTGGTTTGGTTGGTTGGTTGGTTGAATGCGGTTCTTATACGATTAATTTTATTTTAATAATTTTTACCATGACGCAATGTTTCCGTCGTCTATACAATGTTATCATCATATATATCATGTGGTTGTTAAGTCAAGTGTCACTGTCGACACATCTGCTTTGTAAGCAGAACAATTCTGACCAGGACAGGACAGTTGTGTTTTTAACTCACAAAATTGATAAACAAAATGTTATGTACCGTACTAAATCTGAACAAATTTCAAACATAGACCAGAAACATAATGTAGGATTAATATTAATGTTTCTCAATATAATAATCCTTCCTTGTCTTGATAGCAGAGCTAAATATGTAAAAGGATTCCATATTTCAATCGAACATGAATTGAGTTAAAGCCCAGGATGAGCTGAGCTTAACCTTTGACACTGGGAATCCAACTCTAATTTGATTATTATTAGTTGTCTGGTGTGATCCTTGTTTGATTAGGTAATTTAATACGTACTGGAGGAATTCTTAAAACTATATAATTCGGCATATAATTCGTCACTATAGCCTAGCAGCCATGTATTGAGGAATAGTAGAAAGCATTGTAGTACTCCTCAATTCAATGTCTTAATACATGGGAAGGTATGGATCCTATATAGGCTATACTGACGAATTATATTATGTCGTCTGGATAGTAATAAGAATACCTCAGTAGGGAGGAGACCCACCTTTAAACCTATAATATAGCTGCATTTAGTTAGGTAGTATATACAACATTGCATTACTACTATACTATCAGAGTGAACTCTAAACCTTGGTTGTCTTGTGATTGATTAAGTGTGATGCAATTTAATTCTCTGATTTGATTTTTTTTATAATTCATTTACTTTTCATACAACTGACTTACACACGAATCAATCTGTGTGCCAAACGCGGCTTGTAATATTGGCCTGGTGGCTACTTTTTCTAGTATTGTAAGGAGTAATGTACCCACTCTGTTTACGAACTGTGTATAATGAACCTACTCTATCGACCCCAATGAAATCCTATTGAACCATTTTGTTTTTTTTATTAAACTCCTATTAATTTCACAAGAAGCATTCACAGTCTAAAAATTAAATTATAAAAGGATTGATTTATTTGTACTAGTGTGCAATGGAATAATTGAAAAGTTTTGAATCATAAGTAATATTATATTGTGCGGAGTGTTATGTATTTGTTGAAATTAATATTCATGTAGCTGTAGTAGAAGCGGTAATAGTAAATGTTGGTTTATAGTAGTTTATTAGTCGTGAGATTCTGGTTAATGGAATCCATGGTATGGTAGATATAAAGAGAGGTTATATATTAGAATTTTTGGATTGAAGACAACGTTTTGTTGTGTGTTGTAAGGGGAAAGTAATAATGTAATAAAATCTGCAAACTTGAGGTTGAATTGTATTATTAATTTAATTATAAGTACTGCAAAGAGGAGGGATGAATGAGAAGATTTTTGTGTTGAAAATAACCATCATAATGAATATGTATGAATGTAATAATTGTTCGCGTTGTATTCAGTAATGAGATGAATGGAAGATGTGATGTAATTGGTAATGTACAAAACCTCATTCATGACATGTGGATGTTTGAAAACTGATTTTTACAGAAGCACCATGGGCTGATAATGGCGGTACGTAAAATGTGTAGAGAAAAGCGTGATGGTGATTGTTTGGTCGCTCTCCATCGCCTTGCCTCACCCCCACCCACACATCCAAAAATAACTTGTGTAGACAGACGCGCTTGATTTTTCTACTTCTTACCACAAATTCGATGCGAATCGGGTAGTGTTCATCCATTTTCTCTACTTTTAATCGGACATTTCTGGTCTACTTTTATTTTTCTTCTTCCTCTTCTTCTTCTTCTTCTACTTACCTATATATATATATATATTATGTACATAAATATATATATACACACACACACATACATACATAATATGATTTCCTTCTTTTATCTCCTACATCATTATTCTCTGTCTTACTTTACTACTATACTGTACCACACCACCTGAAGCAGTTAAATTAAGAATTTCCTCCTAAACTTTTTAATGTACATCCGTTAGTTCCGTCTGTCTTTGTAAATACCTTCTTTCCTCGCATCGCAACTAATGATCACAGTTGACAGTTTAGTTTAGTTGCGTTGAGGTTGACGAGTCTCACATAATAGTCTCTCTCTTTTCCTCCTGTTTTTTTTTTCTTCTTTTCCATCTTTGCCTCTCTTGAGTTTATGGCTGTATTGAGTATTGCTGTCTTGTCATCATAGTACTATTTTCTTTACCCTCTCACCTATAAAATTTTCTAACTAGTATTCCTGTGTGGGAGTATTTTCTTTTTCTTAATAACCTCCCAGCTTTATTCTGTATTATTACTCACTCTCCTTGTCTTAACTTTGAACGTACGCTTCCTAATTTGGTAATGAATTGAAGTAAGAGGGTTTTATTACTGCTGGACACTAACTATACATGCTATTACTTCAACTGACTTGAAGGACATTCTTTGTTGCTTCTTAAATTTTAATTTAACTCTTATTTATTTTCGTTGCGTTACGTTACGTTAAGTTAAGTTAAGTTATTTTACTTTACTGTATGTTACGTTGCATTATTATTATACTTTCACTCCTCCCCGCAGCGGCTACAGTTCACTGCTGCGTGTACTGTAGTAAATGTCTACTGTGCGGCTGATTGATTGGCTTTTTGCCTGATGCAAATTCTTCTTGTTGGCGAAATGAAGGAATTTAAGTCTTGGCACTTTTAGAATGCCTTGTAGTAGCGGCCAAGTACAAAATAATTAATTACCTAGACTCTATTATATACTTTCAATTTTTGAGGCTGGGCGGGCTTCTACGAACCCTTCGTTTTCACTCCGTAGTAATTTAGGCAGTATTGATGTGGCTATTGCATGCAATGTATAATATAGGTATTGTGTATGAATCCTAAATTGAGTTGAGTTGAGTGTTGTTGGAGAAAAAAGCGTTTGGATGAAATGTGTACCATGTTCCTATATAATCCATTGAGTAGTTTGTCTGACTGCTTGCTTGAGTTGTTTGTGTAAAAAAAGAAAAAAAGAACTATGACTGACGCAGTGTGATTGTGAGCTACAATGATGATAGGATGCCGTTTATAATCTTTCAGTCATTCATTTTAGAGACGAAGGGTAATAAAAACTTGTCATTAGTGTCGAAGGTTCAATGAGAAATAAATGCAGGTGGCTGGCATTGGCAATGGGGTACTGTAAAATTCGTTTGGTTTTGTTTAAGTTGGCTTGGCTTACTGACTCGACGCTACTGCTATATTATATTATGCTGTCACCGTTAAGTTCGGTCTTATAATAGTAGATGTCTATTTGTAGTATATATGTATCTAGGTATGTATATATATATAATATATATACGTGCATATATGTCATACTGCTGTGTTTTCATAAGAGTTTAAATTTTATAGGGTAATTAAACGATGTATAATGTAAACTGTTATAAAAGCAAGTTAGTACTACTTAAGTAAATGGGGAGTTGTTTAAAAAAAGGACGGAAGCAGCGGGAAGGTGACCTATGAAATAAACATTTTATTTGCATTTGAAGAGAAATAAATAATAATATTATTGCCCAACCAGGAATGAAATAAAAGGGTAGATGGAAGGAAGCATTTTTATTGTCCTGGTGTTTACAGTCAGTCAGTCAGTCAGGGAATATGGTTGGTTGGTTGGTTGGTTTATAAGCTATGTCTCTATGCAGCTTTATTTTGTGTAGGTGACCTCGTATCATCATTGTCTAGCGTGTTTTTCACTTTAGGAAACGGTAGTCTAGGAATATTAGGAAGTTCAGTTAGGATAGGAAAGTCTTGAAAGGAAAAAAAAACTTGGGTAGGTTGGATTTCTTTTCAAAGAACTTGAGAATAGAATGGTTGCTGTTGGCGTTGGTTGCCAAGCTTTTGATTTTCGCTTGACGTATACCTATACTTATATCCCTACATACATACATGTGTATTCAATTCTTGTTTCTTACTTCCTTTCTTTCTTTCTTTCTTTCTTTCGTTCTTCCAGTAAAAGAATCCTGATAAATATTCTCTAAGAAAATATTGAAAAGAAATACCCATGTAAAGAAAGCTCTGGTTGATTGAGAGGAGTTGAGCTGAGCTGAGTTGAGTTGAGACTCAGAAAGACGTAGAAAAAGAAGTCCAGAGTAATTGTTGAAAATTATTGACTATAGTTTTTATTGTATAGCCCTGGTTTGGTTGCTATGCGTAAGTTGTGACGCTTTATTTCTAGTGGGTTTTGATCGTTGCATTTGAAGTAGAAGAAGAAGCCTTGGTGTTGCGTTAGTTGGTTGGTTGTCGGATTTGGTGTTGGCTTGGTTGATGGCATTTATTTGTGTACTTGTATGCGTGTGAGTACACTGAGTGTTATTGTATGTATGGTGTAGTTTTGGGTTTACTTGTTCAAGCTTGAGATTGGAGTTTAATGGAGCATGCTTTAGTAGTGTAGTGTAGCTGGCTCTGACTCAATTAAGATTGGGTTGTTGCATTGTGTTTGTGTTGTTGAGTTGAGTTGAGATTTTGAGAAGACTAGGCCTGTTGTAATGTAATGTAATGTAATGAAATGGTTTGAGTTGAGTTGAGTGAGGCTTGTTTAATTTAATCGTTTCTGATGGGATGTGGTCTGACCTGCGGACTGGGACCGGGAATGGAATGCTGGAGAATTTCACGGGGAACAGCTCTATTATAATAAGGACGCGGAATGCATGAAATGAATTGGAAAGGGGTTCCAGGCTATTATTGCGGTGATTAGTGTTATGATATGATATTATGATAGTTATAGTTATGTATTGATATGGTATGGTATGTGATGTGATGGGTGTCGGTCGGGGTGAGGTAAGACGTTGTTCCTCTTTGCGTGCAATGGGGTTATAAAATGATGATGAAGACTTGACCATCCATCCATCCATGAAACCATTTCTGCTTGCGTAGTAGTTATTATTATTATTATTATTCTTATAAGAAATTGGTACTAAGCAATTTCTTTTCAGATTAGATTGGGTCATTTTATGTATATATTATTATATTCTTGGATTGGGTTTTAAGTATAGTTAAGATTTCGAATGAGATAATGAGGACAGATGCTACTAGATATAGGATTAAAATAAGTATGGTTGATTATTTTATAGTATGGTATTGTATGGTATGGTATGGGGATGGTGTGGGGATGGTATGGTATGGTTATGGTTATGGTATGGAGATGGTATTGAGATGGGGATGCGGATGGGCTGCGGGAAGGTGCTATTTATATATTTCGTATGTTATGTAGTGGTGATGTGATGTATGATGATGATAGATAATATTGCATAAAAGCTTATTGATTAGTTAGTTAGTTTATTCCTGAGTTACTTGTAGGTAATGGAAGTAGTAGTAGTAGTAGTAGTAGTGGTAGTATAGTAATATAGCAGTAGAAGTTAGAGATTTAGTATATTATGTTAAGTTAAGTCGCAGTAGTGTAAAAGTGTAAATGAAAATGAGAGAGAAAGAGAGCCGCATGAATAGACCTCGGTAAAAATAAAATGCTCTTTCTTGTCTTGTTTGTGTCGAAAAATGTGGAAGGATCACTATTTTTTGCCTTTCTCTCCGGTCCTGTAGACCTTGACCATCCGACTTAGAAATAAGCAAGTAACAAAGGGTTGCATTTCCTGACTGGTTAAAACTTTGAGGCACTCTTGGAAGAGACGTAATAGTAATAATATTATTGTGTATAGTTGTATTGAATAAAATGCCTTATTGTTACTTGTAAACAGTGTGAGACGTGGACATATAATTATAAGAATATATTATAGGGAAAGAAATAGAATAGTAAGAAAGGTACGTGTTTTATAATACTAGGCATGGTAAATAAGGCAAAGGCAGTGTAGTATGACGGGAACAGTTTTATTTAAATTAGATGAGAGGTATATTTTAGAGACTGATTTGTATTTAATTTAATACAGAGGCTGCTTTGAGTGAGTTGAGAGCCTGTTTACTTTTTACTGACTGCATTGCATAGGACTGCATAATGTAAGATTATAATATAGGTTGATGTTGATACGTTGTACCTAATGCTTGCGCATATAATTTAGGTAGTGAAGTCAACATTTTATTGTTCCTGATATGATCGATGTTTGTAGAGAGTATACGAATGAATAATTAATAAAATGCTGAAATGCTATGTTTTGAGATGCTGAAAGTCAGGATTATACAGGATTGATACTGAGTGGAAAAAATGGAGAGTAGAATTTTTCATATCCTTTTGGTGTATTTATTTGTAGATGATGAAAAGTTGTGATGATCGTATTATTAGATATTAGTGGTCATTTGGACTGATAAGTGCATTATTGCTTCTGTCAATGGGGAAAGAATGAATTAATTGAAGGGATTAATTATAAGGAGTGAGCCCAATTGGAATGGAAGACTTACCACAGGAGTAATGGTATTGTTTGTTGATAAATATTTTCAGGATGTAAGCCCCGCGCCCGTATGTGTGAGTAGAAAAATTCATTCTGTCTGACAGTATCCCGTATCGGTATCATCAAAGTTGGTTCCCACTAACTTTGGTATCGGATTGCCCTGAGCAAAGTTAAGTAATTTTTTTTTGCAGTAGTATGACATTCTTTTGCAAATCAATTGCCATTAATTAACATAACAAGATTTTAATGAAATGATTTTATTTTCGTACTGATCCTGATATCTGATCTGGTGATTTGAGAGTGATTGATTTGATATGAGATGAGATGATGAGAGCTGAGAGATGAGATGATGGATATGATATGATGATTGAATTTGAATTGAGTCAGTATGGTATATTTGAGTACTTTTTTTGAGTAGACTTTGTTGAGAGACTTTTTTGCGTATTGTATTTATTACCTATTACTCTGTTGACGCTGTATATTTGGGATAATCTAACGGGATGTTGATGACATGTGATGAAGTTACGAGCAGGCTTTACACAGCCCATTTTCTACTCACAACCGAGCGTAATCTCGTAAAATCTATTTTATTTATTTTTTTACCTTTACTCTTTATTTTTTTTTAATTTTTTTTTTCATAATATATAATTAGTTGTACTCATTGGTGTTGTTGTAGTAATAGTAGTAGTAGTAGTAATTAAAATATTATGTTATAATTTTTAGTCTCCTATCTTCTTGATTGGCACCTGTCTATTATTACTCTTACTGTGTGTAGATATACATACTCTTTTACTCCTCTTCTATTTTTAGAGCTTCTCAACTTTTAGTTGTCTTCGTTTTGCAGTACAGCAGCATAAGCTTAGCAGCGTAGTTTTAGACGTAGTAGGACGATGATCCTCACCTTCACTATTACTACCTATACTAAATTCGTTGTATGTAACTCTTCTTCTACTCGTATGTAATACTAACGAAACTTACTTTATTCACAGACTTACATAAATTATCATACGGCCTGCTCACTAATTGTTCATTTGCTATGTGGTCTCTTACTTTTTCAACTCTACTCATCCTCTGTGGTCTTGAACCGAGTGTGAATCCTTCTTGGAATATCGACTTACAAATTCACTCATTACTGATTCCTTGGACCTGAATTTTTTTTGGGTGAAGATTTCATTTTATTAATATTATGCATTGAAGAGTGACTATGACTGCTTCACATGAGAGCATCATAATACTAAGGCCAGGCACATTATGTCATGTCGTTGAGTTGTGTGCAGAGGTTTCCCCAAGCGCATCTATATAATATTATGATATTATGTCCATATCGATACTGCATACACTATGAAAAAGAAGAAAATAAGAGTAAAAATGGAATAAATAATATTATTATATCATATAATTCCTTCCAAACCATGTTACAATACATTTAAGAGGAATAAATCCAAACCAGACAACCATAGGGATTGCTCACTTACTATTGGGTTTTACTTACCTAATAGGTATTATAGTTGTTTTGTCTCGCCTAGTCTTTTCCTTTTCCAGAAAAGAAATATAGCACTCCTGTGTTCCATATTATTAAATCAAGATTATTTCCTTTCTCCCTCTTTCATCTCCGTGTTTGTCACGTTGTCACGTTTCTATTTTTCCAAAGCCCTATACTTTTTGTGTATGAGTAGCATAGTTTGCAAATAGATTATGAGGAAAGTAAAGAAAAGAAAAAGTCTACTCTTTCTCTCTGTTGAAACTGGGTCTTACTTACTTAGATTTATTTACTTAGTTCATGGAATTTTTAACAATGGTAAAATTAACTTTATTATTTTATATTTTTCTATATATACTGTAACTTCATTTATTCTTTGCGTTACTGCTTCTGCTGCTGCTGTTGCTGCTTTTTACACGGCCTCGAAGATTT